>SKCR01031731.1:0-248394 GCA_019454045.1 Zanthoxylum bungeanum | reverse complement strand
ATTTCTCCGGTTTAGTACCCCGCGGGCTACTCCGTACTCCCAACTGGGTCGCGAGCCTGGAACAGCGTCGCCGATTTCTGTATCCTACAATATGCTTCCCCTATTGCGGCTTCTTGTTTTTTTGAAGTTTTCCACTGTACCCCTATTATCGCAATAAAGTGTGAGTGGTTTATCCATGTTTGGAACAACTTCCAGATCTCCCAAGAATTTCAGGAGCCAGACTACTTCCTTAGCTGCTTCACAAGGTCCTACATACTCAACCTCCATGGTGGAGTCAACAATACAAGATATTTTATGTTCCTCCACACAATGGCCCCACCACCTAGGATAAACACTGATCCAGATGTTGATTTACTAGAATCGACATCCGTCTGAAAATCAGAATCAGTATATCCAATGAGGATCATATCCTCACCAGAATATATAAGCATATAATTTCTCGTTCTCTTAAGATACTTGAGAATATGTTTTACTGTCACCCAATGATCTAATCTTGGGTTAGACTGTAACCTATTGACTACTCCTATTACAAAGTAGATGTCTAGTCTCGTGCATAACATAACGTACATGAGACTACCAACTGTTGAGGTATAAATGATATGTCTCATTTCCTCAACTCCTTGAGGTGTCTTAGGAGACTGTTCTTTTGACAAGTGAATTCCATGTCGATAAGGCAAGTTGCATTTCTTGGAATTCTGCATCCCAAATCGCACAAGGATCTTATCAATATATGATGTCTGAGACATAGCTAACAGTCGCCTCTTGCGATCCCGAAGAATCTGGAACCCAACCACATAACTGGCCTCTCCCAAATCTTTCATTTGGAATTGGTTATCTAGCTGGGTTTTCACATTCGATAATATTTTTACATCATTCCTAATGAGTAAAATTTCATCGACGTACAAAATGAAAAAAAAAACACATTTCCATCAATGACGCTCTTGTATACACAAGACTCATCGATATTCTACTCAAAATCATAAGACTTGATCATGGTATCAAATCTTATGTTCCAAGATCGAGATGATTGATTGAGTCCATAAATGGATCTTTGCAGCTAAAAAAACTTTTTTTCTCTTGACCTTGGGCTATAAACCCCTCTGGTTGTACCATATAGATACACTCATCAAGATTTCCATTCAAGAATGCAGTCATGACATTCATCTGCCAAACCTCATAATCATAATATGCGGTAATGGAGAGAAAAGTGCATATGGATTTGAGCATGGCTACTGGCAAGAAAGTTTCCTCATAGTTAACTCCCTCTTTCTGAGTATAACCCGTAGACACTAGCCTAGCCTTGAAGGTCTGTACCTTCCCATCTGTTCCCCTCTTTCTCTTATATATCCACTTGTAACTTATGGGTTTTACCCCATTAGGTTGGTCTTTAAGTTCCTAGACTTAGTTGGAGTACATATACTCCATCTCGAGGTTCATGGCCTTGAGCCACTCCTCTTTATCAGAATCATCCATTGCACTGTGATAAGTCAATGGATAATCTAAATTATCACTATATGGGACAACTTGTGCCTCTATAGCTCCTAGATAGTGATCAGGATGTCGTACAACCCTCCCGCTGTGTTTAGGTGGCAAATCATTCTTACATACTTACATCTAACGCTCAGATGTCAAAGGTGCTATGTTTATGTCAACAGTTATTGACGATGGTGTGCTGGTCGAACCAGCAAGTAACACTTTACGTCGAGGTTTGAACTCCCTCACATAGTTCTCCTTAAGAAACGCAGCGTTTGTCAACACAAACATTTTGTTATCTTCTGGACTATAAAAGAACCCACTCTTAGTTTCATTACGATAACCTAGAAATAGGCATACCTGAGAATATGGCTCTAACTTTGTAGTCTTATTCTTCACCACATGTGCTGGACATCCCCATATGTGGAAATATCATAAACTAGCTTTACGACCACTTTACAACTCTAAGGGAGTCTTAGAAACATACATAGATGGAACTACATTCATGATACACATTTTTCTTTGTAATGCATATCCCAAGAATGAAGAAGGTAGTGAACAGTAACTAAACATAGATCTTATCATGTCAGGTAGGGTACGATTTCTCCTCTCTGTAACATCATTTTGTTTTGTTGTTCCAGGTGCAGTGAGTTGGGATATTATCCCATGTTCAACTAAAAATTCCTCGAAAGCTCTATCAATGTATTCTCATCCACGATCCGATCGTAGAGTTTTGATCGTCTTACCTAATTGGTTCTCAACCTCATCATGATACTCTTTGAACTTTTTAAAAGCATATGACTTGTGCTGCATTAGATAAACGTACTCATATCTAGAATAATCGTCAATAAATGTGACGAAGTATTCATAACCTCCTTGGACTTTTATATTTATCGGTCTACAAACGTCTGAATGTATTAGCTTAAGTGGTTGACTGGCTCATATACCTTTTCTAGTAAAAGGTCTCTTGGTCATCTTTCCTTCTTGATAGGATTCACAGACTGGCAAAGTTCTAGGTTTTAACTGGTTTAAAGCTTCGTTCTTTATCAACCTATCTATCCGGTCAAGGCTAATATCAGCAAGTCTAAGATGCCACATATATGTGTCATCGTGAGAAATCTTTTGCCTTTTTACTTTTTATTTTTCAACCTTAAATATCTCAGTGTTGAGTAGTGAATTATGTGTTAACGGCCTTGACACATATAGATTATTTTCAGAGTTTCCTATGCATATATTTAATCCATTTCTACCAATAATAACTAAATTATTATTGAAAGAAATGGAAAAACCATCATCCAAAATTTTAGAAACAGAAATCAAATCCCTGCGAAAACCAGAAATATATAACACATTGTTCAAACATAAATAACCATTATTTAAAAAGTTTAAACTAAAAACTACCATTACTCATGCTGAAACGACATCCCCTATCCCGACCGTCATGGTGTAGTCACCTTCAACAAGGTCCTTCCATGAATCAAGTATCTACAAAGAGGAACAAACATGGTTAGTGGCTCCAGAATCAACAATCCATGCAGATTTATCATCCTCCACTAATAGAGACTCGATGACAAGTAAATCGTATTTACATGTGATCTTCTTATTATTCAACTCAGCAAGGTATTTAGGACAGTTCCTTTTCCAATGCCCATCCTTGTTGTAATGGAAACACTTTCCTTTGGGATTGGTATCCTTGGAGATTTTCTTGTTCTTCGTAATGGGCTTTTCCTTAGCATTCCTAGTGCCTTTCTTCTTTTCCTTCCTAATGCCTTTCTTTTTCTTCTTTGGAGATTTAGAAGATTCGGTAATATTTGCCTCTCCACTGGGTTTACGAGGATCCATCAACATGGATTCGTAATGGGTGAGCTCATTTAGCAGTTGATTCAAAGTAAAAAAAAAAAGTTCATAATATAGTTTCTTTTAAACTACATGAATCTCTTCGAAAGAGTTTCCATGATCATGGTCACCTGGCTACGCTCGTCAATATGATTTCTCTGAGTTTCGATTGTGTTGAGATAGGTCATCATCCTCAAGACATGTTATCGGACTGATGTCCATTCCTTCACCCTAGCAGTCATCACTGAGGACATAGCCTCATGACACTGTAGCTCTGAAGGCTGCCTGAACATGCCCTGTAATGACTGCATCATCAAAGATGTTATAGCCATTGGCTCATGCTTTGCTACAAGAACCTCAGACATCCCTGCTAGCAAGTAGCAGTGGGCTTTCTCATTGGTCGTGACCTATTTCTGATAGGCATCGTGCACAGCTTGGTCAGAATTTCTGGTTGACTCGAGAGGACATTCCTTAGTCATGACAAACTTAAGGTCGTTACAGGCCAAAATGGCGTTCATGTTATTTTTCCATTTAATATAGTTTTATCCTGTTAGAGAGATAAGAATAATTGGAGATGGATAATATAACAATAATTAAACTCAGAATTATTAATTTTAGGTTATTCCACTAAAAACCCGAAGATGCACTCTCGTTGCCGTAGATGGATAATATATGCTGAATTACATCGATGTCCATCGATATAGTCATTAATTACGGATTGACATTTCACAAGTATCTCATAATTGGAGTTGGGTCATATTATCCGTTATACCTCTCTAATTTTTTTTACCTTAAGTACCACTGATTCTCTAATGAATAATTTATTCATAACTATTATGAATATTGATCTTTCTATTCACAATAGAAAGACTTGAGCGCTCTAATCGTTCAAGTACCAAATCAACCCTTAAGGAAGATACTCTTCTACTTCTCGCAAGAAAGAGCGAACTCCATATTTATGTAAAATGTCCCCAGCTACACACCAAACTATGTCCCCAAAGTATGTAGCTATTGGTCGCGATTGCTATACCAACCTCACATTTGTAAATCAAAGGACATAGCTTGCCATGCAGGAGTTCGCAGTACACTCAGGATTTAGATCAATCCATATATGACAATCTGATAGATTGAAATGAATTTCTTTATTTAACAGATATTATAAGAAATTTATTTTCATCTAGGTCCAGTCTTATATGATCACATCATATAAGATGACTCAATTCTCATGTCACCATATAGACGATTTGGGATCAAGCTCGCCATATAATTATAGAATCGACCGTAACTATAGATAAACCGCAAACAAAGTACCCACTTTGTCTACTCTATATGAACTATTTTAGATTACTAAGTTCTGCTTAAATCCTCTTGTGTGACACTCATATACTAAGTCTGAAGGCACATGAGTAATCAAGGGTAAACAAGATAATTTACAATATGCAATTTAAATCAAAAATTTTGATAAATGAATAATGCATATTTTATTTCATAACAAATAATGTTTTTTACATTACATGAAGCTCTAGGGCATAAATCCCAACATCATACGAGTGGACTAAGGGCAGCTTTGTGCTAATTTGGCTTTTTCTGATGCGTAGGCCTAAGATATAATGACATTAGGGTCCTTGGTCCAAATTTGGCCTGTATAATTTTGCTAATACTCTCTAAGTCAATAAGTCCTTATCTTAGAGAGTATGTCGTATGCAATTCCATGTCGTTTGGAATAATGATAATGCATAGACCAGACGAAGATCATGCTAAGTCGACTAGACCAGTCGAAGGTACATGTGTCTTCAAATTTTTCTGGTCTAGATGATGGTCTAGAATATTTTCTAACTTAACGAAGGTCATTTAGGGAATGTCCAATTCGACTGGACCAAATGAAGGTCCAGGATTATCTCCGGTCGACTAGACCTGAAGAAAGTCCAAGGGAGTCTTCAAGATCATCTGGACCAGATGAAGGTCAAGGTCTTTAACTTGACTCGACAAGTGTCATGGAAATATTCCCATCGACCAAATGAAATGAAGGTCCATGATTATCTCTAGTCGACTAGACCTGAAAAAGGTTTAGCTCTTCAACTTGACTCGACAAGAGTCATAAGGAATGTTCCTATAGATTGGACCAGATGAAGGTCCAGGATAATCTTCAGCCGACTAGACCTAAAAAAGATCCAAGGGAGTCTTCAACATTGTCTAGACCAGATGAAGGTCTAGGTCTTCAACTTAACTCGACAAGAGTCATGGGAATGTTCCATTCGACTCGACTTGATGAAGGACCAAGATAATCTCTAGTCGACTAGAGCTAAAAAAGGTCTGGGGCTGTCTTCCACGTCGTCTGGACTAGGTGAAGGCCTAGGTATTCAACCTGACTCAAAAAGAGTCATGAGGAATGTTCCCATCGACTGGACTAGATGAAGGTCTAGGATAATCTCTATTCGATTAGTCCTGAAAAAGGTCCAGAGGAGTCTTCCACGTCGTCTGGACCAGATAAAAGTCCATGTATTCAACTTGACTCGACAAGAGTCATGAGGAATATTCCTGTCAACTAGACCAGATGAAAGTCTAGGATAATTTCTAGTCGACTAGACCTGAAAAAATGTCCCGGGGAGTCTTTAACGTCGTCTGTAAAGATGAAGGTCCAGGTCTTCAACATGACTTAACAAAAGTCATGGGGAATGTTCCCATTGTCTGGACTATATGAAGGTATATGATAATCTCCAATCGACTAGACCTGAAAAAGGTCTATGGGAGTCTTCATGTCGTCTAGACCAGATGAAGGTCCAAGTCTTCAACTTGACTCGAAAAGTTTCATAGGGAATGTTCTCGTCGACTGGACCAGATGATGGTCCATGATAGTCTCTAGTCAACTAGACCTAAAAAATATCTAGGGGATGTTGGACAATTATGACCCATAACATCACTATTTGTAAAAGACATGGTGTTGTTTGTACAAATTAACTATGTGACAAAGGAAATTCCTCTTTTATCATTTTTAATTTGATTACTTAAATATATAAATGATAAAATTCCAAATGATTAATACCGGATTATTAAGATATGAGACAATATTAATCCACAAAAGGTTTAATTATTAAATATCCCTAGTCCTAGTATTATCGAGACTGTAAATTGATAATGTGGAATAGACTTGTATTACATTTGTGCGCGTTATGGAAGCTTAACGATATAGTTCTCATATATTTAAGTATATGATACTTATGCAAGTGTGATAGGAGGTTCTGTTAGCTGTTGGATCGAGAACGGTTTCACTCTGGATAGACCCTCGGAATCTCATTGGTAGTATGACTATGTGTCTATAGGAATCCGAATCGGGGTAGGTGTATTTGGTCTTAACCTGAGACTTGCATCGCTAATACTTGCGACAATCAGTATGCTTTGGTTTTGGTCATCCGGGGCTTTAATAGGTTCTGTGTACGCCTCTTCTGGGTATACTGAGAATCGTAGTGTATTGGGTGTGATGTCAAGATGGAAGTATCACTTAAGTCATATGAAGATGATGATCACGCAGGATACAGAACTGGTACTCTAAAGTGCCGAAGCCATCGGGAAAGTATGACTGGGTCATGACTTTCCGATCAAAGAGACTAGTTGCTAGTGATCCGATATATGCTTCGTACGAGGCAAACACAATTTCAGCCCTAGCCTAGCATGTGACATCCGATACTGGATCGTAATACGCAATACTTCGTATACTACGCCTGATAAAGATTACATATTCTTCGTTGAATATTTGTTGAGAATTGGGTAGGCACGGTGCTTTGCTAGAAGCCAACCATGTCTTGTAAATCGATAAGAATGTGGTACAGGGTACACACGTGTTCGGATAGTCAGACAATCAGATTTTCTGCCAACATATCCAGGGATCTCTTGGGTCGTTTCCCAAAGATTCACCGATGACATTTGACTCGAACAGAATTAATCTGGGATTAATTATGAGAGAGAAAATTAATCTGGGATTAATTATGGCAAGAATTAATATGGGATTAATCAACAGAGAGAAAATTAATCTGGGATTAATTGCGTCATGAATTAATATGGGATTAATTCGTGAAGAAGAGAGAACGCGATTAATTTGGAATTAATCGGTAAAATAAATTTAATAGTTAAATTAGATTTTTCTATTTAATTTATTTATTTGGGCTAAAATAATATATTAGATATATTAATTGAAATTGGATTTCAATGCGGAATTAAAATTGGATTTTAATTCGTGCGAACGAATTAATTTGCGAGCGACTTTCGTAATAATTTTGCGAGGCATTATTATTTAATTAAATTAGATTTAATTACATCGTAACGAAAAATTCATTTAATCGGATTAAACGAACCGGAGCCCGAAGTGTGTTGAGCAAGCCCACTTGAATTTTGAATTTAAAGTGGGGCCCACTTCACTTAGATCATTAATCAACTTTTAGTAATGGAAATGATTGATGGCTTTTGTTGGAAACTTGTATAACACACTTTGCTTTTTGTAAAGCATATACACATTTTGGAGTTTGACTTTTTTTGTAATTTGTAATTGTTTTGGAAAACAAAACACAAAACTTCATCTCTCTCCCATTTCTCTCAATGGCTGAAACCTTGCTTCTCTTGGAGGGTAAAATTTTTTTCAAATCTTGTTCAAGTTAGCACTTAAAGGAGTGAATCAAGGTGATAGGGAAACTCACCCTCGAGTTTAGAACTCAACGAATAAGCTTGGAGCTTCCATTACATCCATGAAAGTTTTGAACTTCTCTACTAATCATTGTGAGTATTTCTGCAACTCCTCTTGTTTATTCACACACAAATCATCTTAGTGATCTTGTGGCAAGTGTAGGACACTAACAATTGTATCAGAGCCATCCTAAGCTTGATTTGAATTCTAGGGTTTATGGACTTTAATTTAGGATTTTTGCTTGGAGTTTGAAAATGCCTAAATTGATTGTGTGGTTGTGTTTATATGATGTTGAATTGGATTTGTGCATATTTGGAATTGAGAAAAATTGATTAGATCAAAAATCCCCAATTCCTATGTCATGGCCGAAAACTACCCTAGGAGTGCTCATGGTGAATTTTTGAAATTTGACAATTAGATATGTTAATTGGCATGAAATGAATGTTAGATGTTGATTTAATTTGATTGAAATCAAATTACATGATGAATTCTTGTCAAAACCGTGAGCTATAAGCATGTAGAATGAATTGTTTTGCTTCAATTTATGTTGGACATGAATTGGAATTAAAGAGCATGATTAATTGGATTAATTAGTGTTTTGGAAACATTAGATTAGTTGATTAATTATGTTAATTACACTTGAATTGAATTAATATGTAATTTGGAAAAATGTATTAATTTAATTGTTGTAATTAGGCCTAATAGGCTTGGTTGGGCCAAGTTTGGTTTATGACAATTGGGTTGGATCCAATTGGGCCTAAAACCATTTCCATAAAGTCCAAAATATGACATTGGGCCTTTAAAAAAATTTAATTGTGCCTAAATTAATTTTTGGCATAAGGTGATTCCTAATTGGGCCTTGGCATCTTGGGTTTGATCCATAATGGCCAAAGCCCATGCCTAAAGAATTAATTAAAAGCCCATTGGACTTTAATTGAATAGTATTGGATACTAATTGGGTCTTTGAGACCCATTAAGATTGGAATTGGAATCCAAGTCTAAAAGCCACTATTAAAAGTGTAATTATTTAATTTGGAATTAAATAAGAATTAGTATGGGATACAATTTAAATTGGATTTAAAATTGTAGTTCGATATAATTCAAGAACACGTACTTTGAGTATTTATTCTTAAACGAGTTGGACTCACATAAATCAAATCGTTGTTTGAATATTGGATGGTCATTAATTCAAAGATTAATTAATTGGATTAGATTGATTGAATAACATGCTTTGTGTGAATACTTGGATGTATTTGTATGAATAATGTATATCAGATGGATATTAGAAGGGTAAGGGCAATTTTGGAAATTATTATAATAAATTTAGAATTTATTAAATTGGACCTGTGTGTCCAGCCTATTATATATTTTCTCATTGTATTTCTCTTCTCACCAATTCCCCTCAATGTAAATGAGGTTTCGTTAATGTATTATGTAATTGGGTAGAAGTAAGAATAATGCTAGCAAGAGAGAGGAAATGGAGAGATTTGTTCTAGGAACAAATTTGTTATATATCCATCTGCATATCATTATTAATTTATTTCGCGCCTTATTATGCTTTTAGAATGCATGCTTAAGGGTGTATGATGATACCTAATCAAAGATAATAAATTGGTTGCCAATTACGTGAAAAACCCTCATCAAATATTAAGTGTTTTTTCTTCCATTGAGTGGTTCTCTCTCAAGATCCAAGATTGGCATTGGTTTATTGGCCAAAGTCAAGATCAATGTCCATCGCAGATGTGTTTGAACCACAAAATCTTTGTTCTATATCGCATGTCTTGGGCGGTTGTGACTAGTTGGCCAAAGTCAAGGTCACTTCTAGTTCATCCGACGTGGATTACGAAGCTATCCCACTGTCAATGGGCCCCGCTTAACTGGAATCATTAAGTTTGTTGAGCCAAAGCCAAAGCTTAGTTGATTCAGAGGAAAAAGGTTAGGAAATATATTGGATATATTTGCATATATTGGATATGTGTTTCGGACATGGAGGTCCACCCATCGGATCTAGGAATTGGATGGGATCCAATTGATCTTAGAGATATACCTAGTTAAGTTTCATACAGCTTGTTAGCCAAAGTCAAGGTTGTGTGTTATTTAACGGGATCCTAGCCCACTAGGAAACTGGGTTTCCCGAGTACTCCACAGAGGGTTAGAGGCTCACCGAAAAATAGTGGGAGGCTAGTATTAAATTTGCAATTTCATTTAAATACTTACTAATACGCGCTCTTTTATTTTAATTTATCGTTGTAATATTGAATATTACTTTCTATGAATAGTTAGACAGTACATGACAATACTCCACTTGTAGTTGGTTATATAGTCGAACTATAGTAACCATTGCATTTGGGGTGTACCCAAAATCATTGATTGAATAGTTGGACTATTGCAATCGAGATGGCTGGAAAGATTAGCGTAAAGGACATAATCCTAGGTGAAAATGTCCTTAACGGCGTAAATTTTCCAGATTGGGAAATGAATCTTAGGATAGTCCTTGGAGTTGAGAAGTTACTCTATTGGATAGAGAAACCTCTCGGGCCTGAGCCCGGAGTTGAGCAAATAGTAGAGCATGAGCTTTAGAATACTCATTGTGATGATAACTTTAGTGCTCAATCTGTTATGCTTACCGTAATGACTCCTTAATTTCATCGTCAGAACTAAAGATTAGATCCTTATACCATGATGTTGAAATTAAAGGATCTTCATATATGTAACCTTAGATCTTAGAAGTACGAATTGCAAAAGGAAGCTCTTTCGCTCGCGTATGTCAAAGGGTATATCTGTCGAGCACTAGGTGTCACAGATGATTGCTGACATCGAATAGCTAGGTTAGTTGGGCATTACCTACGAGGCTGAGACTTTCATAGATTTGATCTTATAGTCTTTGCCCGAATGCTGGGGTGGGTTCATAATGAATCAAGAGAAAACTCTTGGAAAGTTAATGGCTATGCTCAAGGAGGCAGAGCCAGAGCTTCCAAAAGGGTAAGAAGCGCAAGACGCATCTTACTTCGACATCCCAGAAGGCCAAGGCTTGGCCGAAGGCTTCTAAGGGTGTGAAGAAAAGGGCAAAGGAAAAATCGTCACAGTCTTCTGGGAAGACAAAGGACATATCCCAACACGTCTGCCTAAACTGTGGCAAATGGGGTCACTGGAAGTATGAATGCCGTATGGACAAGGCAGACATGAAAGATGTGAAGACGGGTAAGGCTCAGACTTCAGGTATGTTTGTTATAAACATGTACACTACTAGTTTTAAAAAAATTGGATTTTTGATACTAGATGTGGTACATACATATGTACTGATGTGCAGGATCTGCTGATTAGTAGGAGACTGGCTTCAGATGAGATTTACCTGCGAGTCAGAAACGAGACGAGAGTCACTGTTTTGGCTGTGGGAACCTAAGTTTTGGAACTGCCCTTTGGGCATGTACTTAAATTAGGAAAATGTTATGATGTACCTAGTTTGACTAGAAACATTATCTCTATATCTTGTTTAACCCGTTGCGGGTATACCTTTATGTTCCAGAACACTGGGTGTTTTGTTTATAAAGATGATATTGAGATATACACATTAGATGTGAATAACAGTATTTATATTTCGAATATAAATGAATCTCAAACATATAACATGACAAACAAAATGCTCAAATTGAGTAAATCAGATGAGACTTATTTGTGGCATTGTTGTATGGGACACATTAACAAGACTCGTATATCCACTCTTTGGAAGAATGGATACTTGGACGGATTTGATCCTAATTCATATGACGTCTACGAATCTTGTTTATTAGGCAAGATGCCTAAAACGCCTTTTAGTGGTAAGAGTGTACGTGCCACCGAGCTGTTAGCCCTCATTCATGGTGACATATGTGGGCCCATGTCTAGCCAAGCTAGAGGTGGATATCAATACTTCGTAACCTGTATGGATGTTGCATCATGTTATGGTTATGTGTCTTATGAAACACAAGTTGGAAACATTTGATAAATTCAAAGAGTTTCGACACGAAGTAGAGAAAAACAGACCAAAAAAAGTATTAAAACATTACGGTTGGACCGTGGTGAAGAATACTTGAGCAATGCGTTTCTCGATTACTTGAAAGAATATGGTATTCTTTTATAGTTGACTCCTCCCGGAATACTCATTTGAGTGGTGTGTCCGAATGGAGAAACCGAACTTTGTTGGACATGCTAAGGTTAATGACGAGTCACACTGAGCTACTAATTTCCTTCAGGGGATATGCATTGAACAATGTTATACTTATTTTGAATAAGGTTCCAACAAAGTCTGTTGGACAGACTCCATATGAAATATGGACAGGAAAGAAACTGGGTTTCTCATTCCTGAAGATTTGGGTATGCTGGGCATATAATTAAACATTTGGATAGTACCAAACTAGAACCTAAATTGGATAAGTGCCTATTTGTAATTGGTTATTCTAGGGAAACCAATTCCATAACTCACAAGAGAAAAAAGATATTTGTTGCTCTCCATGTGGTTTTCCTTGAAAAGGAATTCCTATATGGAGTGGTAAGTGGGAAGAAAGTAGAAATCGATGAAAATCGTAGTGATATTATTCCTGGCACCGATCCCTTAACGGAACACGAACATATCATCAGGGATGAGACTGTACCACAATCTTCTAATACACAAGAACTGCGTAGGTCGGAAAGAGTCAGAAAACAACCTAAGAGGTATGGGTTTCTGATCTCACCTTATGAAGATATTAATCCTATTGAGGAATACGAACCGGCTACGTATAAGGAAGTGATACAAGGTATCGACTCCATTTATGGCAAAATGCCATGAAGTCTGAAATGGATTCCATATATACAACCAAGTATGGACACTGGTTGATGTACAAGAAGGCATTGTGCCTATTGGTAGCAAATGAGTCTTCATGGTGAAGACAGACATGGATGGCAACAAACAAACGTACAAAGCTAGGCTTGTAGTGAAAGGGTATCGTCATCAACATGGTGTTGATTACGACGAAACCTTTTACCCGTTGCCATGATTAAATCCATTCAGATAATGCTTGGTATTGCTGCATAATTTGATTATGAAATATGGCAGCTGGACGTCAAAACCGCTTTCTTTAACGGAAACCTTTTGGAGGATGTTTTATATAACACCCTGACGGTTTTGTAGCGCCAAAACATGCAAACAAGGTTTGCAAGTTAAATTGATTAATTTATGGATTGAAGCAAGCATTGCGTTCTTGGAACCAACGTTTTGATGAGATCATAATGGTATATGGTTTAATTCAAAATGATGATGATTCTTGTGTATATAAGAAGGTTAGTGGGAGTGCACTAACATTGATTGTCCTATACATTGATGATGTATTATTTCTTGGAAATAACATTCCCATGTTACAATCGGTGAAAGCTTGGCCTTCATTAAAATTCTCCATGAAAAAATTAGGAGATGCAACCTTTATTCTAGGAATAAAGATCTACTGGGATAGATCTAAAAGTTGTTGGCACTCTCCGAGAACTCGTACATTGAAAGACATGTATGCGACCTGATGTCTCATATACTTTGAGCATGTGGAGTGACAATCAGGCCGATCCAGGTGATGGTCACTGATTGATGTTAAGAACATCCTTAAGTATCTTAGAGGAACTAAGGATGCGTTCTTAATTTATGGAGATTGAGAACTTGAGGTGACTGGGATCACCGATGCAAGTTTCCAAACTGATAAAGATGACTATAAGTCATAATAAGGGTACATATTTTTGTTTGAACAACGGAGTAGTGAGCTGGAAATCTTCCTAGCAAGATACTGTTGTCGATTCAACAACAAAAGCTGAATATATTGCTGCGGCTGAGGCAGCAAAAGAAGCATTTTGGATCTATAAAATTCCTAATTGGATTAGGAGTAGTTCTATTAGCATCTGAGCTGGGCTACAGCACAGGCTAAAGAATTACAGTCGCATCAATGATCCAAGTATCTACTTCGAAGGTTTCATATGATTCATAAGATCATACATCGTGGCGATGTCAAGATCCCATCAGATGACAACCTTGCATATCCGCTGGTGAAAGCGATATCTTAGCAAAAGCATGAGTGACCCGTACATAGTTCAGGTGTTGGACACTTGAGTGATTGGCTATAGGCCAAGTGGGAGATTGTTGGATAATTATGACCCATAGCATCACTATTTGTAAAAGACATGGTGTTCTTTGTACAAATTAACTATGTGACAAAGGAAATTGCTCTTTTATCATTTGTAATTGGATTACTTGGATATATAAATGATAAAAGTCCATATGATTAATACCAGATTAATAATATATGAGACAATATTAATCCACGAAAGGTTTAATCATTAAATATCCCTAGTCATAGTATTATCGAGACTGGACATCGATAATGCGGAATAGGCTAGTATTACATTTATGCGCGTTATGGAAGCTTAACGACATAGTTCTCATATATTTAAGTATATGATACTTATGCAAGTGTGATAGGAGGTTCATTTAGCCGTTGGATCGGGAACAGCTTTGCTCTGGATAGACCCCTCGGAATCCCATTGGTAGTATGACTATGTGTCTATGGGAATCCGAATCAGGGTAGGTTTTTTTGGTCTTGACCTGAGACTTTCATCGCTAATACTTGCGATAATCAGTACGCTTTGGTTTTGGTCGGTCGGGGCTTTAACATGTTCTGTGTACGCCTCTTCTAGGTATACTGAAAATCGTAGTGTATTGGGTGTGATGTCAAGTTGGAAGTATCACTTCAGTCATATGGAGATGATGATCACGTATGATACAAAACTGGTACTCTAAAGTGCTACAGCCATCGGGAAAGTATGACTGTGTCATGACTTTCCGATCAAAGAGACTAGTTTCTAGTGATCCGATATATGCTTTGGACGGGGCAGACACAATTCCATCCCTAGGCCTAGCATGTGACATCCGATACTGGATCGTAATATGCAATACTTCAGATACTACGCTTGATAAAGATTACATATTTTTCGTTGAATATTTCTGGAGAATTGGGTAGGCACGGTTCTTTACTTGAAGCCAACCATGTCTTGTAAATCGGTAAGAATGTGGTACGGGGTACGCACATGTTCGGATAGTCCAACAACCAGATTTACTGCCAACATATCGAGGGATTTCTTGGGTCGCTTCCCAAAGATTCACCGATGATATTTGACTCGAACAGAATTAATCTGGGATTAATTATGAGAGAGAAATATAATCTAGGATTAATTACAGAAAGAATTAATATGGGATTAATCAACAGAGAGAAAATTAATCTGGGATTAATTGCGTCATGAATTAATATGGGGTTAATTCGTGAAGAAGAGAGAACACGATTAATTTGGAATTAATCGGTAAAATAAATTTAATTGTTAAATTGAATTTTTCTATTTAATTTATTTATTTGGGATAAAATAATATATTAAATATATTAATTGAAATTTGATTTCAATGCGGAATTAAAATTGGATTTTAATTCGTGCGAACGAATTAATTTGGAATTTATTTGCGAGCGACTTTCGTAATAATTTTGCGAGGCATTATTATTTAATTAAATTAGATTTAATTACGTCGCAACAGAAAATTCATTTAATCGGATTAAACAAACACGAGCCCGAAGTGTGTTGAGCAAGCCCACTTGAATTTTGAATTTAAAGTGGGGCCCACTTCACTTACATCATTAATCAACTTTTGGTGATGGAAGTGATTGATGGCTTTTGTTGGAAACTTGTATAACACACTATGCTTTTTGTAAAGCATATACACATGTTAGAGTTTGACTTTTTTTATAATTTGTAATTGTTTTGGAAAACAAAACACAAAACTTCATCTCTCTCATATTTCTCTCATTGGCCGAAACCTTGCTTCTCTTGGAGGGAAAATTTTCTTTCAAATCTTGTTCAAGCTTGCACTTAAAGGAGTGAATCAAGGTGATATGGAAACTCACCCTCGAGTTTCAAACTCAACGAACAAGCTTGGAGCTTCCATTACATCCATGAAAGTTTTGAACTTCTCTACCAATCATTGTGAGTATTTCCGCAACTCCTATTGTTTATTCACACACAAATCATATTAGTGATCTTATGGCAAGTGTAGGACACTAACAGGGGATTCTTCCACATCGTCTGGACCAGATGAAGGTCCAGGTCTTCAACTTGACTCGACATGAGTTATGGGAATGTTCCCGTCAACTGGACCAAATAAAGGTCTAGGATAATCTCTAGTTGACTAGATCTGAAAATGATCCAGAGGAGTCCTCAACATCATCTGAACCAGATGAAGGTCTATGTCTTCACCTCCAGCATATCATTTACTCGCCGTCGACTAGGCTCTTGATGATATGTTAACAAAGGTTATACTGGTTGAGTATACTATTACCGACTTAAATATCAATGCTTCTTCTTATGCTCTATTGTAATTAAATGTGCCGCAAACTTCCAGGAAGTTGTTGTTGTGGGGATTAGGATCTTCAGTTGCATTCCCCCCAAACTGTATTGACTGTTGAATCATCTGAATGCATGTTTTGATGTCACACGTATTTGTTGGTAAGAGAGGAAGTACAATACAGGAAATGAGGCCGTCCACCACTGGAATAGTTCTGTCTCGAATGGGAATTGGTGGTGCAACTTCTAAAGGTTCAGGTTCCATGTTAACGATTGCTTCTTGGCCTTCTCACCTTTCCCTTCTTAATTTTCTGACGGTTCTTTCAATTTATGGGTCAATCGGTCGGAGTTCAAAGCTTCTGGTTCGTCTCATGTAGTGTCTGAGAACCTGAAACAAGTGAAAACAAAAACAATAAGTAAAAAGAAAATTAGATACAAGTAAAGGTATCTAACCTCAAAACTAATAGTGAAAGATAAATAAGTCCCATGCAACGGCACAAAAAACTTGACCGACGTTATCACACGCGTATAACGCAAGCGCACGTATCATTCAAGTAGTATAAAAAATGTCAATCCCACGAGGACTTAAAACCTTCTGTTATCAATTTACGAAGTTAAATGTTTACAAGTATCTAATGGATTGATTGTTTGATTTGAAAGTGATTTTAAATTTAAATCAAGTAAATAAAATTTCACAAAAATTGATTTTGGAAAATTCAATTTTAAAACTGTCCAGGGTTGTGAATCCTTCCAATATATTTTTTAAAGATGAATTGGTTATCTTACGGTTGTGTAATATATTAGTTTATTAATCTGGAACACGAAATTATCTAAAAGCCTCTTCCGATGGTCAGATACAAACACCCAGTGTAACCCAATTAATCATATTCTTATGTCAATTAAGTTATCTGAATTTATTAAAATTAAGTTCCAATTATGGCTACCCCCGCCCGACAGGTATATTCCTATCCTGTAAGGAAAACTATTAAAGGGTTATTTATCCTCAAGGAAGATCGTGAGCTATTAAGTCTAAGGTCTTAAACCTAAAATCCCTTTTCCAAGTTCATTTTAAGTTTACCGAATCAATCTTATTAATGGCCAGTTAACAAGATGCATTGAGACTAAGGCTCAATAAATAAACATTTATATTAACAAAATCGTAATTAACCCCTTATAAACTGGTGATATTGGACTTCATCACAACCCCAGATAACTAACTTAGTTACAACACATAACTAGGGCTGGTAAAAACTTAAATAAAATAAAAGACATAAAGTAAATTGTTGGAAATTAAATACTGAAAAGTAAATTGCTGAAAAGTAAATTGCTGAAAGTAAATTGTTGAAAAGTAAATTGCTGAAAAGTAAATTGCTGAAAAGTAAATTGCTGAAAGTAAATAAAGTAAAAGTACAATAAAAGAAAATGCTGGGGTTAGAGGATCCACTTTTATTACTACTATTTTAGATATCTCCCTTAATGTAATATATTAAATATGCGTGATAATTACCAACCAGCCATATAGGCGGTATCCTGATTAAGTCAAATTAATAATTAATTACCAACCTGCCAACCAGGCGGTATCTATGCATAGTCATGTTAAAACCAATTTATAATTAATTACCAACCGACCAATATGGTGGTATCCTCATTAAGTCATATTTATTATATTATAATTAAGGGAGATTAATCTAAATAGCAATAATAAAAGCTTTACCTTTTACCCCAGCAAGGGGGAGTTACCTCCTCATTGCGTAAAAGTAAATTGCGGAAAGTAAAGACTTAAAAATAAAGAAAAGAATGTACGAAAATGGAAATTAATTACTGAAAGCTGTAAATAAACAAGCAAGTTACAATCTTCTTAGTTATTCTTAAGGATTTCAAAGAAGAAAGTATGAATTTACAAATAAAATGGCTTGGTATTTATAGGAAAAAATTTGCCTCCACCAAATCCATTATTAAATTCTCCACCAAATCCATTATTAATTGCTCCACTAATTGCTCCACTAATTACTTCACCAAATCCATTATTAATTGTTATCATGTTTGTGGGAGCTTGACTATTTTTATTATTTATTTATTTATTTATTTGCTTTGAAAATGACTTTAATAATTACACATAACACACTTCCAGATGTTTCATGAATTTCGGTCACGATATCTTCAGAATTCAAAATTATTTTGTTCTTCAAAGTTGTAGATCTTTGAGTCTTCTTTAATCTCGAACTTGAATCAGCTCAATCCGATATCGGAGTAAAATGTTATGCCCAAAATATGACAGTTGCAAAAAACTGGATTTTCCGAAACTGCCACATCGTTAGAACGCCCTTTCAAGTTTCCAATCTCAAAAATTAATATGTCAAGTCCAATTTTTACCCTTATTTGACCCACATTTCGTCCTAAATGATTTAATTGAGTCCCAATATTATTTTATCTATAAAATAAACTAAAACACATCAAAACGTTCATCAAACCCGAGAAACTAAATAAAATATTAAGTAAAAGGGGCGGTAAATATTGATATATTTTCCGCTCATCAGACCCCCAAACCTAACATTTTGCTAGTCCTCGAGCAAAACAATAAAATACAAGAAACAATTAAAATTAAACTAAGCCACTTTCGTAGGGGTCACAATTGCATTTAGCGTATGCAACAAGCCTTTAAACCCCTAGGTGTTCCTAGTGGACGAGTTGTAGTCTCTTGAGGGCTTACAGCAACGATACCCACAAATGTTTTACAAAAGTAAAAAGATAATAAAACTAATGCACACAAAAGCAAAAAGACAAGAGAAAAGAGAATAAAGAAGTTAGTGACTAAACAGATGAAACTTCTAATCCAAGTCAATAGTTGTTTTGTTTCTTTTAAATTACCGAATAAGTAAATTCTCCCATTATTTTTACCATTCTCCATATACACAGTCAACAAAATATTAATCAACTCATTTTTCCCATAATAGTCACGAGTGTAGTTGAGAAGAGAGTAATATTTTTATCCTAAAGTTCTATCATAATTCACACCTTTTTTAAGCAATGGAAAAATTTTTAATTTTTTTTTTGATTTTTTGATTTTTTATTTATTTATATACAATATGTTCCATCTATGTAGCGAGTTTTGGGCCAGTGACTCCCAAACCAGTTGGTTTTAGGGCACTAGGTGTTAAGACAGCCATACAGACTTAATTACTCAGACTTCAGATATATATATATATATATATATATATGCAACATCTTTGATCCATGTAACAAGCTTTAGGCCAGTGGCTCCCAAACCAGTTGGTTTTAGGGCACTAGATGTTAAAACAACCTTACGGACTTAATAACACAGATCTCAGAAGTTTTTTTTTATCTCATCGCTTTTTTAGATGTTTCCTTCAATTAAACTAGAGCACTGAATATTACAAACTTGTCAATTACTTCTCATGTCTGTATGTTACCATGCAAGTTGATAATATCTGTCAACTGAGCATATGAAGATCCATTTTAGTCAGTTTTATGGAGAATTCACAAATAAAATAATTCAAAAGGAAATAAACAAAAATTAACTTATTTCGAAATAGGTTGAGATACGTCTCAGGAGTGGAAATTCCTTACTCGGTTATCTCTCACCAATTTCATATGATTAATCAAATAAAAACACAAAAAATATAAAATATTTTTTTGGTTTTTGTAAAATTTTTCAAATTTTTTGGCTTTTTCGAAAAATTTTGACCAAAAATAAAACAATAAAAACAAGATACAATTTAACTATTCTCCTCCCCCAAACCTAAATGAGACATTGTCCCCAATGTCTTAGACAGTAGAAGAAGAGTTTAGAAAACCGTACTTAGTTAGCTGAAATTAGGGGTGGCAATTTTGGTCAGGATTCATTTATTCGTTCGATTCGATTCGCTTTAAAGCGAATACGGGTTTGAAAAAATGGATTCGTTTAATAAATGGGTCAATTCGATTCGATTCGTTTATTAAACAAATAGAATACGAATTTAAGCTCATTAATTCGTTTATTCGTTTAGGATTCATTTTATTATTTTTATTTACTAGTTCTTGCTAATTTTCAATTAAGATTTGAGAAATTATAGCTAATTACCATAGAAAAAGTAATATTTTTGATATTTGGTAAGGTATTTTTAGTAAATATATTAATTACATATTTCATATGTATATATTTTATGAAGAATTAATGTAAATCAAGTGTGGTAAATTATTTTATTAAAAAATATCATGACTAAATGAATAAACGAATATTCGTATTCGATTCGTTTATTAAACTAATCGAATACGAATCCTGATATTAGGATTCGTTTAATAATGAATTGAATATGAATCCATCACATTTTTATTCGATTCATTTAAAATTTGATACAAATTCGATTCATTTATTCGTTTTGCCAACCCTAGCTGAAATTCTACATCTAAATGAAAAGTTAAAGGTTAATATCCAGATTTATCCGACGCCTCTTACCACGATCATTATCAGACCAGTTTATCTTGGAAATAATGGGGTCAATTTGAGGTTCAAAGGTTAAGATTTGGTCAATTAAATCTGGGGCAGTTCTGGCAGTAAAAAGGAGTTCTTTTACAGGCTTTGACACGAACCCATTTCTCTGGGCATCATCAAGAAACACACAAAGAAAATCATAAAATCCATCAACATTGTACAGTCCAAGCGATTTCTGGTGTATGTTCAAGTTTGCCTAATATAGTACTGTAAAAATTTCCTACATCGTGCCCAAGCCTCCTAGCAAAGCAATAAAAGCATCAGCACATTTAATCATCTCTACCAGTCATTCAGATATAACTGGCACGATTAGTTCCTCACCGTTTGATGATCCAATAATATTCGCCTCCGCCAAGGGTTTTAGGATGATTCCCAAGACTTGACTGCCTCCATCCTGTACAGCCTTTGAAACGATCCCCATTAGTCCACGATTGCCACCGCCATATACTAAGTGCATATTCCTTGTAGCAATGACTCGACCCAATTCCTATGCCGCTGTTACGTATTCTGGTTTAACACCAACACTAGTACTGCAAAACACATAGATGTTTTCAACTCGTCTTCTTGAAGTAGCTTACATTTTTATCTGGATGCCTTCAAAGGTGCAATGATGAGTTGAATTTATAGAACCTGAAAATGGTGAGTAATAATAGCACAAGTATCTTCCAAAGGACGATTAGTAGCAAAATAGTAAATCTAGAAAGGTCAAAAAGTAGCTTGGATCATGTTGGAGAAAATAACAAAACAAATCACAATTATTAGGAAAAGACAAAGAGATATAATATTTAAATAATGTAACGGCTTGAATGACTTATATGCGTCAAGGACAAGCTTCCCATCCAATTTTCCTATAAATTGGCAAAAAGGGTCTTTTAGAGTCAGATTCTCGAGACTTAACTGTTGTATTTCTTTATACGAATTTCGGGATACACATATCCAATGGGATGCGTCTCAAGAGTTTTAGATATGTCATCCAAAGAATCCTTACTCAAGCCATCCCTAATGAAATTAATCTTATCTTCGCGGTTATCAGACACCATTCTTAAAGATCGACAACGAGTATCACACAAACATACGAGCACGTTTATAACAAAAACATATTATTTTGGCTATTCTCTTTTTAGCATACGTGCTTTTTCCTAAACCAGGCAGATGTGAAATAAAAGAGTTAGAGGACTCACCTGCTAATCAGACTCGTGCTTCAATAATCCAATGAATGTCAGTAGGCATACCTTTGATCATCAGTAGTCTTATCCGTTCCAAGTGAGCTTTGTAAACTTTCATCAGAGATTTTTGAGGGAGAGAAGGAAATTACTTGTGAAGATTTGCGAGAGCATCTTCCATCTTGAAATGACTTAACCTGTAAAAACGTAACCATAAAAATTAAAAGACACCAAATCACAATATATACACAAATTGCATGGGTTGCCTCACAGCTAGCGCTAAGTTTAATGTCTTCAGTTAGACATGATTTCCCGAACATTAGGCTGGATCTGAAAGTGTGACACTTTCTTTTCGTTGCTCAATTGATTCTCCCCAGTAGTGCTTGACACGCTTGTTTTTAATCGTGAATGTTTTGTTGGAGTCGAGATCATGTAACTCAACAGCTCTATCTAGTAAAACCTTGGTGATTAAGAATGGACCTGACACCGTGATTTTGGCTTCCATGGGAAAAGTTTCAAGGTTGACTTATTTAACAGTACCCTCTGCACTGGTTCCAGTTGTATGCGCACTAACTTCTCATCATGTCTCTTCTTGGCCTTTTCTTTGTACAATTTGGCATTCTCAAAAGGCTGTATGTGAAATTCCTCCAATTCATTGAGTTGGTGGAACTGTTCCTCTTCTGCTACTTGTAGTGCAAGAATAGGCTTCTTCAGTGCGCAATACGCTTTATCTTTAGGCTCCACATGTAATTTACATGCTTTAAGTTTGTCAGTAGAACTTTGCATTGCATTGGAGTTCTGGATGGTACTATTTATCACATCAAGTCTGAAACATTCCTCATTCTTTTCATCATCTGGGAAATTCATAAAATTGAAAACATTGAATGTTACTTCTTGGTCTTGTACCCTCATGGTTAGTTCTCATATCTATACATCAATAATGGATCGACCAGTAGCCAAGAATGGTCTCCCGAGGATGATCGACACATCTTCGTCTTCCTCCATATCAAGCACAATAAAATCTGTTGGAAAAATAAATTTGCCAACCTTGACCAGCACATCTTCAACTACACCTCTCGGAAATACGAGCGTTCTATCAGCACGTTGTAGAGAGACTGAGGTAGGCATTGTTTCTTCAATCTGTAGTTTCCTATAAATAGAAAAAGACATTAAGTTAACACTTGCACCTAAGTCACATAAAGCCTTACCGAAGTCATGTTCTTCTTTGGTGCAAGGAACAATGAAACTACCAAGATCTTTCAACTTTGGGGGAAGCTTCCCCTGGATGATAGCGCTGCATTCTTCTGATAATGCTACTGTCTCGTAATCTCCCAATATTCATTTTCGTGAAAGAATGTCTTTCATGAATTTGACATAGCTGGGCATTTGTTCCAAAGCTTCTGCAAATGGAATGTTGATATGCAGCTTTTTGAAGATATCCAAGAATCGAGAAAACTGCTTGTCTAGTTTATTCTTCTGGAGACGCTGTGGAAAAGGTGGAGGTGGAGTGAAATTTTCTTGATCTTTTTCCTTTGCTTCTTTTTCCTCCATCTGTGGAACTGCATCTTTAGGAACCTCTTCAATTGTTGCCTTGGTTATAATATCTTTGTTGATTTCAGTACCACTTTTCAAAGTAATGGCTTGGCATTGCTCCTTCCCTCGGTTCATTAGATTTGATTCTGTGATGCTAGGAAGGTTTCCTGGTAGTTTGTAACTCTGAGCATTGGCCAGTTTTCCAATTTGATTCTCCAGTGTTTTGATAGAAGCAGATTGGCTTTGAAAAATAACATCATATGTTGCTTGTTACTTTTTGAACATCTCTGCAATCCATTCTTTCATTTCTGGTTCTTTTTCAAACTCTTGTCCTTTGTTTTGTTGTTGGAATCCATGGGGTGGATTGTTTTTTGCCCTGAATTGTGCTCCATGAAAAATTGGGATGATTCCTCCACCCTGGAATGTAGGTGTTTGAATATGGATTGTTCCCCTATCTGTTGAAATTGATGACATAGTTCACCATTTCTTCATGTTGGTTTGGCTCTAGTGCTCCTCCATATGGTGAACTTGTGGCTCTGGCGATGTTTACAACTTGCGTGCTAAGTGTTTCCAGGCTTTTGCAAATTTGCTCCAACTTAGTATTCTTTGTTGAGTTAGCTCCAACTTCATAAATTCCTGCAATTCGTTGAATCATGCTCCTTTCTGTTGGCCACAATGAATTATTGTTAGCCATTTCTTCGATTAAGTCCCAGGCTTGATCTTCTCCTACTGCCATCAAAGCTCCTCCAGCAGCAGCATCAATTATGGTTCTCATTAGTCCAGAAAGTCCATTATAGAAAGATTGGACTTGAAGCCATTTTGGAATCTCATGGTGAGGACATTTCCGGAGCAAATATTTGTACATTTCCCAAGCTTCGTAGAGAGTTTCCGAGTCAAGTTGTACAAAAGATGTGTTGTCATTTCTCAGTTTTGCTGTTCTGGCTGGTGGAAAGTACTTTGCAAGGAATTTGGTGGCTAGAGTGTTCCAAGTCGTGATGGAACCTGCTGGTAGTGAATGTAGCCAAGCTTTTGCTCTGTCTTTCAAGGAATATGGAAAAACTCGCAGTCTCATTACTCCTTCTGATGCTCTATTGCAATTAAAAGTGCCGCAAACTTCCAGGAAGTTATTGTTGTGGGTATTAGGATATCAGTTGCATTCCCCCCAAACTGTATTGACTGCTGAATCATCTGAATGCATGTTTTGATGTCACACGCATTTATTGGTAAGAGAGGAAGTAAAAAACATGAAATAGGTCGTCCACCACTGTAATAGTTCTGTCTCGAATGGGAATTGGTGGTGCAACTTCTAAAGGTTCAGGTTCCATGTTAACGATTGCTTCTTGGCCTTCTCGCCTTTTCCTTCTTAATTATCTGACGGTTCTTTCATTTATGGGTCAATCGGTCGGAGTTCAAATCTTCTGGTTAGTCTCATGTAGTGTCTGAGAACCTGAAACAAGTGAAAACAAAAACAATAAGTAAAAAGAAAATTAGATACAAGTAAAGGTATCTAACCTCAAAACTAATAGTGAAAGATAAATAAGTCACAGGCAACGGCGCCAAAAACTTGACCGGCGTAATCACACGCGTAAACGCAAGCGCACGTATCGTTCAAGTATATAAAAAGTATCAATCCCACGAGGACTTAAAACCTTTTGTTATCAATTTATGAAGTTAAATGTTTACAAGTATCTAATGGATTGATTGTTTGATTGGGTGGTGACTTTAAAATAAAACAAGTAAATAAATTGCTTGAAAGTAGATTGAAGAAAATTCAAATTTATAAAACTATCCAGCGTTGTGAATCATTCCAATATATTTTAAAAAGATGAAGTGGTTATTTTACGTTTGTGTAATATATTGGTTTTGTTGGTTTTTATTAAGGTCCCAAGATCAAACAAGCAATGAAATTAATGTGTAAATACATCGACGAAGGTAGCGGAATACTTACATCGATCGGTTGAGTCGATTTGAAAACGTTTCAAGCCAAAAACCTCACTGCCTTGCTCACGCCACTGCAGCAGTCCATGCTCACTGGTTTGGTAGTTTCGGGTCTCAAACGAAGCTCCAAACTCCGTCGGATGAGTCCCGCCTCATGGGTGAACCTCCCTAACACCTTCGCAATGTTCACAAGTGTGCTAGCACTAGATATCATCAAATGAAATCCACTCATTTGCTTCCCAAAGTCACGCCCAAAACTGGTATGAAACCAGTGAAGAAATGCTTCAAATGGCGTGAGGAGAAGAGAGAAAAATGGTGAGAGAGAAAGGTGAAAAAGTGTAATGACTTAGTAAAACATTTTCCAAAAATGCTTTATATATTTTCCAAGAAAAATATATATTAAACCATTACTTAATTGATTAAATTAAAATCAAAAGTAAAATGTTTTCCCTCCAAACACTATTACACCTACTTACATCAACTATTCACACGTCACTTTAAAAAAGTGATGATGTAAGTCTTTCAATCAATCAACTCAATCACATCAATCAATCACATCACTCAAAGTGACATTGATTTGACGCTTGATGTGACGATTGATTTGACGCTTGATGTGACTTGCGTCGCCGCACTCGAATTCGAAATACGAATGCGCTCGCAATCACACTCGGGCTCGGGTTCGTTAATTCCAAATTAACGATTTTTCCGTCGCGTTGTAATTAAATGATTACGCCTAGCGAATTCACTATTTACGTCGCTAACGAATTAATTCCAAATTAATTCGTTTGCCCGAATTAAAATCTAATTTTAATTCCGCGTCGAAATCTAATTTCGTTTAATATATCGAATATATTAATTTATCGATTAATTCCAAATTAATCGTTATCTCTCTCTAGACGATATTTTATCCTAGATAAAATATCTCCGTAATTAATCCCAGATTAATTTTCTCTTTCTTCTATATAATCCCAGATTATTAATGAGTGCGAGTTATGCGTCATCGGTGCATTATCGGGAAGCGACCCATGAGATATCCGGATAATTAGGCAGTAAATACGGTCGTCGGTGTGCCCGAATCACGTACGTACCAAGTACTACGTTCTACCGATTTACTAGACAAGGTCGACTCCTAGCAAATCACCAAGTCTACTTAATTCTCCGGACATATCCTTTTAAGAATATTAAGATCTATATCAAGCGTAGTATACAATTGTATTGTATTGCGTATATCGATCCAGTATCGGACGGTCACATGTTAGGCCTGGGGCTGGAAATGTGTCTGCCCCGTACGAAACATATATCGGACATCAAGCAACTAGTCTCTTTAAATCGGGGAATACTGACCTAGTCATATTGTCCCGACGGTTGCAACCTTTTATAGAGCACAAGTTCTGTATCCTGCGTGATCATCAACTCCATATGTCTGAAGTGACACTTCCATCTTGACATCACACCCAGTGCACTACGATTCCTGATAAACCCAGAAGAGGTGAACACAGAACCAGTTAAGATCCCCCAACCACCAAAACCAAAGTTTACCGATTGTCGCAAGTACTAGCGATGCAAGTCTCAGGTTTAAGACCATATACACCTACCCTGATGCGGCCTCCCATAGACACGCAGACATACTACCAATGGGATTCCGCGGGGTCTATCCAGAGCGAAGCTGTTTCCCGTACCATCGGTGAAACACGACCTCTTATCGCACTTGCATAGTATCCAATACTTATATATATGAGAACTATGCCGTTGTGCCCTCACAACGCACACAAGTGCAATACTAGCCTATTCCGCATTATCGATGTCCAGTCTCGATAATACTACGGCTAGGGATATTTAATGATTAATCCTTCGTGGACTGATACTGTCTCATATCATCTCAATCCAGGAACTAATCATAGGGACCTCTCTTCATTTATATATCTATGGTGATCTAATCACAAATGATGAGAGTGCAATTTCCTTATTACATAGTTAATTTGCTACAACAACACAATGATTTGTGCAAATAGTGACGCTATGGGTCATATTATCCAACAATCTCCCACTTGGCACATAGCCAGTCACTCGAGTGTCCAACACCCGAACTATGTATGGTTCGCTCAAATTGTGAGAAAAGGTTGAAAAGGATTTTCGTCAGCGGATTTGTTTATCGTACGATCGATCATCATCCCATGCCACGATGTATGATCGAACGAATCAATGATATAGATATATATCTGGATCGTCGATGAGACCTTTAATTCCTTAGCATGTGCTGACGCCTAGCTCAGCTGCTAACAGAACTATATCTAATCTAATTAGATTTATTTCAATCCAAAAGACTTCAATTGCTGCCTCAGCTGCAGCAATAATCCGCATTTTTTGTTTATTCGGCAACAGTTATCTTGCTTGGAAGATTTCCAGCTCACTGTCCCGTTATTCAAACTTTATAGTACCGTAGTATTTAATCGTTTGGAAACTTGCTGCAGTGATCCCAGTCACTCAAGTTCTCCTCTCCCTCCAGTAGTTAAGACACATCTTTAGTTCTCTGAGATACTAACAGATGTTCTTAATTTCAATCCAGTGACTATCACTTGGATTGACCCGATTGTGACTCCATATGCTCGAAGCGTATGAGACACCAATACAAGTACATTTTAAATGTACAATTTCTCAGAGAGTGTTAACAACTCCAAATCTATCCCAGTAGATCTTTATTCCTTGAATAAAGGTTGTTACTCCCCAGAATTCTATGGAGAATTTCTATGAAAGAATATCTATGAAAGCCAAGCTTTCACCAATTGCTTTATGGGAATTTAACTGTCAGTGCGCTCTCTCCCACTAACCTCCTTATATACACAAGAATTATTTCGTTTTGAGTCAAATCATAAACCATTATGATTATTTCAAAACGTCAGTTCCAAGAACCTTATGCTTGCTTCAATCCAAACATGGATCGAATAACCCGCAAACCTTGTTTGTCGGTTATACAAAATCGTCAGAATGTTATAAACATTCTCCAAAAGGTTTCCTTTTCAGGAAAGCGATTTTGATTTGTAACTGACATATTTCATAAATGAAATATACAGTTATCAACAAGCATCTTCAAAATGGATTTACCATGGCAACAAGCAAAAGGTTGAACCGTTATTAACACGATGTTGATAACGATACCTTCCGTCAAAGCCTAGCTTTGTACGTTGGTATGTTGCCATCCATGTATGTCTTCCTTGAAGACGTTTAATGTACCAATAGGCACAATGCCTTGTGGTACAACTAGTATCCAAAATAGTTTATACATGGAATCCATTTCGGATTCATGGCACTTTGCCATAATAGGTAGTCGACACATCGTATCACTTCCTCAAAACGTAGTCGGATGGTACACCTCCATAAGATTGACATCTTTATGAGGTTAGATCAGAAACCCATACCCTAGGTTGTTTTCTGACTCTATCCGATCTACGAAGTTCTTGTGTATTTGAAGATTAATGGTACAGATTCATTATTGATGAACTGTTTGTGTTCCATTAAGGACTTCGTGCCTTGAACAGTATTACTCCGATTTTCATCGAGTATCACTATACTCCCACTGACCACTGGATATCGGTATTCCTCTCAGGAAAACCGCATGGTGAGCAACAATCAAATTGTTCTCATGTGAGATTTATAAGTACTATACTTATGGTTTCCCTTAGGATAACCTATATTGGCACTTATCCAATTGGGTCTTTTAGTTTGGTATCATCCAAACGTTATGCCTGGCATACCCAAATTATCAGGAATGAGAAACCCTGTTTCTTTCCTGTTCATATCCTATATGATATCTGTCAAACAGATCTTCATGGAACCTTATTCTAAATAAGTTTTGCACTGTTAATACATATCCTATTGAAGGAAATAGTAGCTCAGAGCGACTCGTGATAAACCTAATCATGTCCAACAAAATTCGGTTTTAGTTCGGACACACCGTCTAACAGACGTGTCTCGAGAGGAGTCCTCATATGAAAGAATACCGTAATCTTTCATGTATATATGAAACTTACTGCTTAAGTATTTTCCAATACGGTCTTACCGTGGTGGAATAATACTATAGCCGATCTGTTTGTTTACTTCGTGTCGAAACTTTAAAGTTTCCGATTTGTATTCTTCAAAAGAAACACAAAACCATAACGTGATGCTACATCTGTTAAGGTCACGAAATATTCATGTTCACATCTAGTCCAGCTAGATATGGGCCCACTAACTTCACCATGAATAGGGCTAACAGATCGGTGGCCCTTTTACTATTACCAAGTAAATAGTATTTTAGGTACTTTACCTAATAAACTAGATTCGCAGACCTTATTTGAATAGTCAAATCAGTCCTAGTACCCACTCTTCAAAAGTGTGGATATACGAGTCTTGTTTAATTGTGTCCTAGACAACAATGCCACAAATAAGTCTCTATTGATCAAATCAATTTGAGCTATTTATTTGTCATTTTATATGTTTGAGATTTTTCTTTATATTCAAAATATAAATTCTGTTATTTACATCTAATGTATTTATCTCAGTATCATCTTTATATAATAAACACTAGTGTTCTAGAATATAAAGGTTTATCCAGAATGGATTAAACACTGATATAGAGATAATGTCTCTAGTCAAACTAGTTACATTATAACAGTTCCTAATTTAAGTACATACCCGAAGGGTAGTTCCTAAATTTAGGTATCTGCGGTCGAAACAGCGACTTTCGTCCCGTTTTCGATTTGCAGAGAAATCTCGGCTTGAAGTCAGTATCCAGCTCATAGCGGATTCTGAACATCAATACATATATTTATGTACCACACTAAGTATTTAAAATCTAATTTTAATACTAGTTGTGACATAACTTTGACAAATATTTTTAAAGTTAGAGCCTCGCCCTTTCTTTAATTCCTTCGTGTCTTCCATATCCAAATGGTAGTCACTTTGGGATATGTCAATAATATTTCACAAACCTTTGGCCAAGCCTTGGGTTTCGGAATATCGAAACGATATGCACCTGTGCTACATGCCAATTGCAAACTTTGACTTTTCTCCACTAGAATAGTCAATTAATTCTCCAAGAATTATTAATTGCAATTTTAATACTTTTAAATCTAAAGATAGATTTATTATAAGTATATTAATTAAGCATTAAAGTCATCATCACATAAATCTTCCAAAGATTTTATGCTCTACTATTTGCTTAATTATGGGCTTAGTCATAATAAGTTATTTTATCAAATAAATTAACCTATTATTAATTCCCAATTGAAAATTAAATCATTTAAAACATTAATCCCAAGGATTATATATTTAAATATTCAACCTTTCAATTCTTTCTTGATTTTAATAGTCCAACTATTTAATCAATTTTAATAAGGTACTATTTATTATAATGATTACAATAATCCAATTATTTAATCAACTATAATTTAAATTGATTACTATAATCCAATTATAAAAATCAACTATCATTTTAATTCAATTATATTGATTACTATAATCCAATTATAAAATCAACTATATATTGAATAAGTTTGTATATAGTCCAACTATATATATTTTAAAACAACATAAAATATTAGTCCAACTAATACTTTTGATTAATGTGACGAGTAAAATATAAATGAGCGTGTTTAGCGAGTAATTGAACGATTGTTGCAAATTCAATACTTACCTCCCACTATTTTTCGTCGAGCCTCTAACCCTCTGTGGAGTACTCGGGAAACCGTGTTTCCTAGTGGGCTAGGATCCTATTAAATAACATACAACCTTGACTTTGGCCAACAAGCTGTATGCTATTTAACTAGGTAGATCTCACAGATCAATTGGATCCAATCCAATTCCTAGATCCGGTTAGGTGGACATCCAAGTCCTAAACATATTATTATGCCAATGTATCTAATACATTTTCCTAACCCTATCCTCCGAATCATCTAGGCCTTGGCTTTGGCACAACAAACCTAATGACTCCAGTTAAGCGGGACCCATTGACAAGGAAAGTTTCGTAATCAATGTCGTTGGACAAAAGTGATCTTGACTTTGGCCAAAAAAAATCACGACTTGGACAAGACACCGATGTGAACAAAACCCTCATGATTCAAGTACATCCAATTGACAAGGTCTTGACTTTGGCCAACAAACCAATGCCAATTCGGATCTTGAACAAGAATCATTCAATGGAAGGATAATCGCTTAATATAGAACGAGGGTTTTTTCGCGTGCAAATTGGCTACCAATTTAATTATCTTTGTTAAGGTCTCATCATCATACACCCTTAAACATGCATTCTAAATACATAATAAAGCGAGTATGAAAATAAATAATAATGATATGCGGATGGATACTTTACACATTGATCCTAGATCAAATCTCTCCCTTTCTCACTCAAGCTAGCACTAGTATTACTTCTACCCGTTACACTACACTTCTAAAGAAACCTCATATACATAGAGGGGAATAGGTGAGAAGAGAATACAAAGAGAATGAAGGTGAAAAGGCTGGACACGCAGGTCCAATTTAATAAATCGAATTTATTACAACAATTTCTAAAATTGCCCACCCATCTAATATCCATCCGATATACATTATTCATTCAACACAACCACGTATTCACACACATAAGCATGCTATCAATCAATCTAATCAAATTAATTAATCTGATAATTAAGTGATCATCCAATGTTCAAACAACGATTTGATTTTGTTCGAGTCAAACTCGTTTTGCGAATAAGTACTTAAAGTACGAATTCATGAATTAAATTAAACTACATCATTAAATCAAATTTAACATGCATTTAATACTAATTCACTATTCAATTCCAAATTAAATATTGCACTTTATTTAATAAACCTTTTACGATTTAAATTCCAAATTTAATCGTAACGCGTCTCAAAGACCGATTAACGTCCAACGTCAATTCAATTAAAGTCCAATGGGCTTTTAATTGATTTCATAAGGCGTGGACTTTTGGTCAACTCGGGTCAAACCGATAACCAAAGTCCAATCCGGGATTTACCCCATAAGCCCATAAATCAATCTTGGCCCATTAGGCCCAATTGAACTTTAAAGGTTCATTAAGTCGCATTTGGGCTTTATGGTTAAGGTTTTGGGCCCAATTGGATCCAATCCACTTGGCCTAAACCAAACTTGATAAATCAAGCCCAATAGGCCCAAATACAACAATTAGAAAGCCCAATCCAAATTAGGCCCAAATAATTAAATTTCAAATCCAATTACGCAATTAATTACCTAAAGTGCATTACATGATTAATCAACTAAATCATCATTTCCAAAACACTAAATTAGTCCAATTAATCATGCTTAATTCATTATCATATGTCCAACACACAAAATGAAAAATCAAACCCATTTACATGCTTCTTTAGTCTCGGCCAAAAGAGGGATTTTGTGTCCGATTCGGTTTCAATCCAATCGAACCCATAATCAACATTAAATCAACATCCTAAATGATTTCCAATACATCCAATGTTCAAAAATCAAAATTACCAAGACATTAGGGGCATTATCCAATTCGGCCAACTCAAGGATTTTGGGGTTTTTGTTCAATTCCAAATCCAATCCAATTCGATTCAAATTAACATCAACCTAAATGATTCTAACTCATCAAATGAATCAAAATTCAAAAATTCCAAGAATCCAAAATCAATATACCATTCGGCCAAGGTAAAGTATTTGGGGAAAATAATTCCAAATCATTTTTCAACAAATTGGTCCAACCAAAATGAAATTAAACATGTTATAAGCATACTCAAACAATCAATTTATTCAAATCATGCTCAAATCACATTTACCCAAATTTTAAGCCCTACCAATTTCATGCTTGAACCTAAGCTCTTGATGCCATTGTTGGTTTTTATTAAGGTCCCAAGATCAAACAAGCAATGAAATTAATGTGTAAATACATCGACGAAGGATAGCGGAATACTTACATCGATCGGTTGAGTCGATTTGAAGACGTTTCAAGCCAAAAACCTCACTGCCTTGCTCACGCCACTGCAGCAGTCCATGCTCACTGGTTTGGCAGTTTTGGGTCTCAAAACGAAGCTCCAAACTCCGTCGGATGAGTCCCGCCTCATGGGTGAACCTCCCTAACACCTTCGCAATGTTCACAAGTGTGCTAGCACTAGATATCATCAAATGAAATCCACTCATTTGCTTCCCAAAGTCACGCCAAAACTGGTATGAAACCAGTGAAGAAATGCTTCAAATGGCGTGAGGAGAAGAAGAGAAAAATGGTGAGAGAGAAAGGTGGAAAAAGTGTAATGACTTAGTAAAACATTTTCCAAAAATGCTTTATATATTTTCCAAGAAAATATATATTAAAACCATTTACTTAATTGATTAAATTAAAATCAAAAGTAAATGTTTTTCCCTCCAAACACTATTACACCTACTTACATCAACTATTCACATGTCACTTTAAAAAAGTGACTTGATGTAAGTCTTTCAATCAATCAACTCAATCACATCAATCAATCACATCACTCAAAGTGACATTTGATTTGACGCTTGATGTGACGATTGATTTGACGCTTGATGTGACTTGCGTCGCCGCACTCGAATTCGAAATACGAATGCGCTCGCAATCACACTCGGGCTCGGGTTCGTTAATTCCAAATTAACGATTTTTTCGTCGCTTCGTAATTAAATGATTACGCCTAGCGAATTCACTATTCACGTCGCTAACGAATTAATTCCAAATTAATTCGTTCGCCCGAATTAAAATCTAATTTTAATTCCGCGTCGAAATCTAATTTCGTTTAATATATCGAATATATTAATTATGATTAATTCCAAATTAATCGTTATCTCTCTCTAGACGATATTTTATCCTAGATAAAATATCTCCGTAATTAATCCTAGATTAATTTTCTCTTTCTTCTATATAATCCCAGATTATTAATGAGTGCGAGTTATGCGTCATCGGTGCATTATCGGGAAGCGACCCATGAGATCTCCGGATAATTAGGCAGTAGTAAATACGGTCGTCGGTGTGCCCGAATCACGTACGTACCAAGTACTACGTTCTACCGATTTACGAGACAAGGTCGACTCCTAGCAAAGCACCAAGTCTACCCAATTCTCCGGACATATCCTTTAAGAATATTAAGATCTATATCAAGCGTAGTATACAATTGTATTGTATTGCGTATATCGATCCAGTATCGGACGATCACATGTTAGGCCTGGGGCTGGAAATGTGTCTGCCCCGTACGAAACATATATCGGACATCAAGCAACTAGTCTCTTTAAATCGGGCAATACTGACCTAGTCATATTGTCCCGACGGTTGCAACCTTTTATAGAGCACTAGTTCTGTATCCTGCGTGATCATCAACTCCATATGTCTGAAGTGACACTTCCATCTTGACATCACACCCAGTGCACTACGATTCCTGATAAACCCAGAAGAGGTGAACACAGAACCAGTTAAGATCCCCCAACCACCAAAACCAAAGTTTACCGATTGTCGCAAGTACTAGCGATGCAAGTCTCAGGTTAAGACCATATACACCTACCCTGATGCGGCCTCCCATAGACACGCAGACATACTACCAATGGGATTCCGCGGGGTCTATCCAGAGCGAAGCTGTTTCCCGTACCATCGGTGAAACACGACTCCTATCGCACTTGCATAAGTATCCAATACTTATATATATGAGAACTATGTCGTTGTGCCCTCACAACGCACACAAGTGCAATACTAGCCTATTCCGCATTATCGATGTCCAGTCTCGATAATACTACGGCTAGGGATATTTAATGATTAATCCTTCATGGACTGATACTGTCTCATATCATCTCAATCCAGGAACTAATCATAGGGACCTCTCTTCATTTATATATCTATGGTGATCTAATCACAAATGATGAGAGTGCAATTTCCTTATTACATAGTTAATTTGCTACAACAACAATGACAATGATTGTGCAAATAGTGACGCTATGGGTCATATTATATCCAACAGGTTTATTAATATGGAACACGAATTATGTAAAAGGCTCTTCCGAGGTCAAAATACCAATACCCAGTATAACCCAATAAATCATATTCCTATGTAAACCAAGTTATCTGAATTCATTAAGATTAAGTTCAATTATGGCTACCCCGCCCGACAGGTATATTCTTATCCTATAAGGAAATCATTAACGGGTTATCTATCCTCAAAGAAGATCGTGGCTATTAAATCTAAGGTCTTAAAACCTAAAATCCATTTTCCAAGTTCATTTTAAGTTTACCGATCAATCTTATTAATAGCCAGTTAACAAGATGCATTTTAAGACTAAGGTAAATAAATGAACCCTTATATTACCCAAACCGTAATTTAACCCCTTATAAAAACCGGTGATATTGGACTTCATCACAACCCCAGAAACTAACTTAGTTATGACACAAAATTTAGGGCTGGTAAAAACTTAAAAAATAAAAGACATAAAGTAAATACTGGAAATAAATACTGAAAAGTAAATTACTGAAAAGTAAATTGCTGAAAGTAAATGCTGAAAAGTAAATTGCTGAAAGTGAAAGTAATTGCTGAAAGTAAATTGCTGAAAAGTGAATTGTGAAAGTAAATAAAGTAAAAGTACAATAAAAGAAAATACTGGGGGTTAGAGGATCCACATTTATTACTACTATTTTAGATATCTCCCTTAATATAATATATTAACTTTGCGTGATAATTAACAACCAGCCATATAGGCGGAATCCTGATTAAGTCAAATTAATAATTAATTACCACCGACCAACAAGGCAGTATCCATGCTTAGTCAGGTTAAAACCAATTTATAATTAATTATCAACCGACCATATAGCGGTATCCTCATTAAGTCAGATTTATTATATTATAATTAAGGGAGATTAATCTAAATAGCAATAATAAAAGCTTTACCTTTTACCATAGCAAGGGGGTGTTGGAATTCTCTAAGGTCCCAAGGATCAATTATCAAGCAAGAAACATATGTGAATACATGAAGAAATATTGCGGAAACATACTTACAACGATCGGTTGAGATGCGATGAAGAACAAAACTTTTCTCCCACTAAGTGAAGCTCGGCAGTGGCAGTGGCTCAGCAGTGGACTGCACGGCAGTGGGCTGTGATGCTCCTCCAAGAATCGGCCATGGATGTCTTCAAAACTCCAAGCTCCAAGTGGTGATTCCATGGTCATGTGTTTGATTCCCTATCACTTATGTATTTCCTCTTTTGAGTGCTAGCTCTTGGTGATTTTTTCCACAAAAATCACCATCTCCATCTTCCTTATTCTCTCGGCAGAACCGGAAAAGTTTAGAGGGAAATGGTCCAAGACCGTGTGAGAGAGAGATATCATTTTGGCTCCTTAAACCGTGAGCCAAGAGAGAGAGATTATAAAATGTGTATTAGGTTTTTATTAATTTCCAAAATTTATTAACCATTTACCATTTTCAATTTCAAAAAGTCAAAAGGCAAAAGACAATTAATGCCTTCCAACTACCACCATCAATCAATCAATCAATCAAATTGCCACATCACTCAAAGTGACTAGCGATTTGACGCTTGATGTGACTTGCATGTCGCACTCCAATTCGAAATGCGAATGCGCTCGCAAACACTCCCGGGCTCGGGTTCGCTAATTCCAAATTAACGAATTTTTCGTTGCGACGTAATTAAATGATTATGCCTAGCAAAATCACTATTCATGTCGCTAACGAATTAATTCTAAATTACCTTGTTTGCCCGAATTAAAATCTAATTTCAATTCCGCATCGAAATCCAATTTCGTATCATATATCCAAAATATTATTTTATCGATTAATTCCAAATTAATCGTTATCTCTCTTTAAATGATATTTTATCCCAGATAAAATATCTCGGCAATTAATCCCAGATTAATTTTCTCTCTCTACTAATTAATCCCAGATTAATAAAGTGCGAGTCATACGTCATCGGTGAATCTTCGGGAAGCGACCCATGAGATCCCCAGATATGTTGGCAGTAAATCCGGTCGTCGGACTATCCGAACACGTAAGTACCTAGGACTACGTTTGTACCAATTTACAACACAAGGTTGGCTTCTAACAAAGCGCCATGCCTACCCAATTCTCCAGAAATATCATTATAAGAATATGTGATCTATATCAGGCGTAATATACGTAGTATTGCGTATTTCGATCCAGTATCGGATATCACGTGCTAGGCCTGGGGCTGGAATTGTGTCTGCCCCGTACGAAGCACATATCGGATCTCTGGTAACTAGTCTCTATAATCGGATAAACATGACCTAGTCATAATATCTCGATAGCTCGTTCTCATATGACTGGAGTGATACTTCCATCTCGACATCACACCCAATACACTACGATTCTCAATATACCAAGAAGAGGTGTACACAGAACCTGTTAAAGCCCTGGACGACAAAAACCAAAGTACATTGATTGTCGCAAGTATTAGCGGTGCAAGTCTCAGGTTAAGACCAAATACACCTTCCCTGATTTCGGACTTCCATAGACACATAGTCATACTACCAATGGAATTCCGAGGTGGTCTATCCAGAGCGAAGCTGTTTCCCGTACCATCGGTAAAACACAACCTCTTATTACACTTGTATGAGTATCATATACCCAAATATATGAGAACTATGCTGTTATGCCCTCACAACGCGCACAAGTGTAATACTAGTCTTTTACGCATTATCGATGTCCAATATCGATAATACTCTGACTATGGATATTTAATGATTAATCCTTCATGGACTGATACTGTCTCATATCATTCTCAATCCAGGAACTAATCATATGGACCTCATATCATTTATACATCTTGGTGATCTAATCACAAATGATAAGAGAGCAATCTCCTTTGTCATATAGTTATTTGTACAACAACACCATGATCTGTACAAATAGTGATGCTATGGGTCATAATTGTCCAACAATCTCCCACTTGGCCTATAGCCAGTCACTCAAGTGTCTTACACCCGAACTATGTTCGGTTCGCTCAAATTGTTGAGAAAATGCTTTCGTCAGCGGATTTGCTTGATTATCTTCTGATGTGATTTATACGATCATCACATCGCCACGATGTATGATCCGAACAAATCAGATGAATATCGAAGTATATATCTGGATCGTTGATGATACCATTAATTCTTTAGCCTGTGCTGAAGCCTAGCTCCGCTGCTAAAAGAACTATATCTAATCTAATTAGATTTGTATCGACCCTAATGGCTTCTATTACTGCCTCAGCTGAAGGAATAATCTGCATTTGTTGTTTATTCGGTAACAGTATCTTGCTTGGAAGATTTCCAGCTCACTGTTCCGTTATTCAAACTTTATAGTACCGTTTTACGACTTATAGTCATTTTTATCGATTTAGGAAACTTGCAGTAGTGATCCCAGTCACTTCATTTTCCATCTCCATAAGAAAAGACAGCATCCTTAGTTCTCTAAGAAACTAATGGATGTTCTTAACATCAATCCAGTGATTATCACTTGGATTGACTTGATTGTGAATCCTTATGCTCAAAGTATATGAGACACCAGGTCGCGTACATTTTTTAATGTACGATTTCTCGGAGAGTTTTTATGAAAGCCAAGCTTTCGCCGATTTTATTATGGGAATATCATTTCTTAGAAATGACATATTATCATTATTTTATAGGATAGCCACTGTCAGTGCGCTCCCACTTACCTTCTTATATACACAAGAATCATTTCATTTTGAATTAAATCATAAACTTTATTATTACATCAAAATGATAATTCCAAGATCTTAATGCTTGCTTCAATCCAAACATGGATCGAATAACCTGCAAACCTTGTTTACTAGTTCTAGTACGAAAAAACCGACAGGATGTTGTAAACATCCTCCAAAAGGTTTCCTTTTCAAGAAAGCGATTTTCCCGTTAAGCTGACATATTTCATAAATGAAAAATGCAGCTTTAGCAAGCATTATCAAAATGGATTTACCGTGGCAACAAGTTAAAGGTTGAATCGTAATCAACACAATGTTGATAACGATACCTTTCCGCTAAAAGCCTGGCTTTATACGTTGGTATGTTGCCTTTCCACGTATATGTTCATTGAAGACTCATATAGTACCAATAGGCACAATGTCTTGCGGTACAACAACTAGTGTCCAAACATAGTTGATATACATGGAATCCATTTCAAACTCATGACACTTTGTCATAATAGGGAGTCGATACATTGTATCACTTCCTCATACGTAGTCAGTTGGTATACCTCAATAAGATTGACATATTTATGAGGTGAGATCAGAAACCCATACCCCAGGTTGTTTTCTCATTCTCTCCGACTTACGCAGTTCTTGTGTATTCGAAGATTATTGGTATAGTTTCATCATTGATGAAATATTTGTGTTCCATTAAAGAATCGGTGCCTGGAATAGTATTACTCCGATTTTCATCGAGTTTTACTTTCCTCCCACTTACCACTGCATATAGGTATTCCTCTTAGGAAAACCACATGGTGAGCAACAATTAAATTGTTCTCTTGTGAGATGTATAAGTACTATACTTATGGTTTCCCTAGGATAACCTACAATTGGCACTTATCCAATTTGGGTTCTAGTTTGGTATCATCCAAACATATGCCTAGCATACCCAAATCTTCAGGAATGAGAAAACCTGGTTTCTTTTCCTGTTCATATCTAATATGAAGTCTGTCTAACAGATTTTTATGGAACCTTATTCAAAATAAGTTATGCACTGTCTATGTGTATCCGTTGAAGGAAATGGTAGCTCAGAGCGACTCATGATTAACCTTATCATGTCCAACAAAATTCGGTTTCTCTGGTTCGGACACACCGTCAAAATGACCTGTTCCGGGAGGAGTCCTATTTGAAAGAATACTTTACTCTTTCAAGTATTTGAGAAACTTATTGATTAATTATTTTTCATTATGGTCTATCTACCGTGATGATTTAATACTTTAGCCGATCTGTTTGTCTATTTCGTGTCGAAACTATAAAATTTTCTGATTTGTGTTTCAAAAGAAACATATAACCCTAAAGCGATGCCACATCCGTAAAGGTCATGAAAATTCATATCCACCTCTAGCCTAGCTAGACATGGGCCCACTTGCTTCACTATGAACTAGGGCTAACAGATCGGTGGCACTTTCACTTTTACCAAGTAAATAGTGTTTTAGGCACTTTGCCCAATTAACTAGATTCGTAGACTTTATTTGATTGGAATCAAATTTGTCCTAGTACCCACTCTTCGAAAGTGTGGATATACGAGTCTTGTTTAATTGTGTCCCAGACTAATGCCACAATTAAGTCTCTCTTCTGATCAAATCAGTTTGAGCTATTTGTTTGTCATATTATATATTCGAGATTTATTTATATTCAAAATATAAATGATGTTATTCACATCTAATGTGTTTATCTCAATATCATCTTTATATAATAAAACACTTTAGTGTTCTAGGATATAAAGGTAAATCCCCAACGGATTAAACATTGATATAGAGATAATTTTTCTAGTCAAACTAGTTACATTATAATAGTTTCCAAATTTAGGTACTCACCCGAAGGGTAGTTCCTAAATTTAGGTATCTACGGTTAAAACATCGACTTTCGTCCCGTTTTCAATTCGCAGAAAATTCTCATCTGAAGTCATTATCCTGCTCATAGCAGATGCTGCACACCAGTATATATTTATGTATCACACTAAGTATCTAAAATTCAATTTTAATACTAGTAGTGAACATATTATGACAAACATATTTGAAGTCAGAGCCTTGCCCGTCTTCAATTCCTTCATGTCTGCTTCGTCCAAACGGCAGTCACGCTTCCGCGATCCTATTTGCTACAATTAAGGCAGACATTTTGGGATATGTCCTTTATCCTCCCAGAAGATTATAATGATTTTGCCTTTGCCTTTTTCACACTCTAGAAGCCTTTGGCCAATCTTCGGGTTTCTAGAATATCGAAGAAAAGTGCGCCTTGCGCTACTTACCTTATTGCAAAATTTGACTTTGTCTCCTTGAGAATAGCCATTTAACTCTCCAAGAGTTAATATTGCAATTGAGTACTTCTAAGATCTAAGAACAAATCTATGAAGATCCTTCAATTTCATTATCATACTTTAAGGATCTAATCCTTAGTTCTGATTTAGAGATTAAGGAGTCTACTGCGACAAGCTTAATGGATTAAGCACTAAAGTTATCATTACATTAATCTTCCAAAGATCATGCTCTACTATTTTCTTAACTCCAGGCTTAGGCATAATATGTTATTTTATCAAATAAAGTAACTTATTATATTTCAGGACTATCCTGAAATTTATTCCTAATTTGAAAAATTAAACCATTTAAATACATTTTCCTATGATTATGTTTTAAATGTCAATCTTTCAATTTTATCTTGATTTTAATAGTCCAACTATTTAATCAACGATTTAGATACTATTTATTATAATGATTATTATAGTCCAACTATTTAATCAACTATAATTAATTAAATCAAATAAATTGATTATATAATCCAATTATATAATCAACTATAAATGAATAGTTTGAATATAGTCTAACTGTTTATTAAAATAATAATTTAAATATTAGTCCAACTAACATTTAATTTATTTGACGAATGATATTTGATTTGAGCGCGTATGACAAGTAATTAAACGAATATTGCAAATTCAATTCTTGCCTCCAACTATTTTTCGGCGAGCCTCTAACCCTCTGTCGAGTACTCGGGAAACCATGTTTCCTAGCGGGCTAGGATCCCGTTAAATGTCACACAATCTTGACTTTGGCCAACAAATTGTATGATATTTAACTAGGTAGATCTCTAAGATCAATTGGATCCCATCCAATTCCTAGATCCAGTATGGGGACATCCAAGTCCGAAACATATATCTTATATATGCCAATATATCCAATATATTCCCTAACCTTTTTCTCTGAATCAACTAAGCCTTGGCTTTGGCACAACAAACTTAGTGATCCCAGTTAAGCGTGACCCATTGACCATGGAAAGCTTCGTAATCTATGTCGATGGACTAGAAGTGGTCTTGACTTTGGCCAACAAACCACAACTTGGACAAGACACCAATGTGGAACAAAGCTCTCGTGATTCAAACACATCCTCGACAGACAAAGGCCTTGACTTTGGCCAACAAACCAATGCCAGTCTTGGATCTTGAGTAAGAATCACTCAATGGAAGGAAAAACGCTTAATATTTTGTGAGGGTTTTTCGCGTGCAAATTGGCAACCAATTTATTATCTTTGTTAAGGTCTCATCATCATACAACCTTAAACATGCATTCTAAACACATAATAAAACGCGTATAATAAATAATAATGATATGCGGATGGATACTATACACATTGATCCTAGATCAAATATCTCCATTTCCTCTCTCCCGCTAGCACAAGTATTGCTTCTACCCGTTACACTACACTTCTAAAGAAACCTCATTTACATTGAGGGGAATAGGTGAGAAGAGAAATACAATGAGAAATGAGGTAATAGGCTGGACACGCAGGTCCAATTAATAAATTCAAAATTTATTACAACAATTCCTAAAATTGGCTCACCCTTCTAATATCCATCTGATATACGTTATTCATGCATCGCAACCATGTATTCACACAAGCATGTTATCAATCAATCTAATCCAATTAATTAATAATCTGATAATTAATGACCATCCAATGTTCAAACAACGATTTGATTTTACGCGAGTCAAACTCGTTTTGCGAATAAGTACTCAAAGTACGAATTCTTGAATTATATTAAACTACAAAATTAAATCCAATTCAATTTGCATTTAATACTAATTCACTATTTAATTCCAAATTAAATATTACACTTTATTAATAAACCTTTACGACTTAAATTCCTAATTTAATCGTTACGGGTCTCAAAGCCCGATTAACATCCAATGTCAATTTAATTAAAGTCTAATGGGCTTTTAATTAATTTCTTTAAGGCGTGGGCTTCGGCAACCAAAGCCCAATCAAGGAATTACCCCATAAGCCTAGAAATCAATTTAGGTTCATTAGGCCCAATTAAACTTTAAAGGTCCATTAGTCGATTTGGGCTTTATGGAAGCGGTTTTGGGCCCCAATTGGATCCAACCAATTTAGCCTAAACCTAACTTGGTACAACCAAGCCCAATTAGCCCAATAACAACTTTTCAAGCCCAAATCCAATTTAAGCCCATTTAATTAAACACAAAAATTCCAAATTTCATATTTAATTAAACTAAAGTGTATTACACAATTAATTACCCAAATCAATATTTCCAAAACACCAAATTAGCCTAATTAATCATGCTTATCAACATTAACTAGTGTCCAACACATTTTGATCAAAAAATCAAACCATATCATGCTATATTACTCTCGGCAATTAGGGGTAATTTTTATCCAATTCGAATTCAATCCAATTAAATCCAATTCAACATTACCCAAATGATTTCAACTCATCCAATGAATCAAAATAAAAAAAATTACCATGACTTTTATAATTTATTAGTTTCGGCCAAGCCCTCTAATTTAGGGAAACTTTGTCCAATTCAAAATTCAATCCAATTAAATCTCAAATCAACTTTACCCAATTGTTTTAAGTCATCCAATGATCAAAAAACAAAAATACCAAGACATTAGGGCACTTCATATTTTCGGCCAAGCCTAAAAAATTGGGGAAATATTGATCCAATCAAATTTATGAAATTGATCATGCACAACTTCAATTCAACATCATTTAAGCATACTTAATCATCCAATTTCATCAAATCATGCTCAAACACATTTTACCCAAATTTAACCCTAAATCATTTTCATGCTCAATATTGGCTCAAGATACCATTGTTGGAATTCTCTAAGGTCACAAGGATCAATTATCAAGCAAGAAACATATGTGAATGCACGAAGAAATATGGCGGAAACATACTTACAACGATTGGTTGAGTGCGACGAAGAACAAAAATTTTCTCCCACTTGGTGAAGCTCGGCAGTGGCAGTGGCTCAGCAGTGGACTGCACGGTAGTGGGCTGTGTTGCTCTTCCAAGAATCGGCCATGGAGGTCTTCAAAGCTCCAAGCTCCAAGTGGTGATTCCATGATCATGTGTTTGATTCCTTATCACATATGTATTTTCCTCTTTTGAGTGCTAGCTCTTGGTGATTTTTGCCACAAAAATCACCATCTCCATCTTCATTATTCTCTCCTGGCAGAACCAGAATTTTAGAGGGAAATGGTCCAAGACCGTGAGAGAGAGAGAGAGCATTTTGGCTCCTTAAACCGTGAGCCAAGAGAGAGAGAGATTAAAAAATATGTATTAGGTTTTTATTAATTTCGAAAATAAATTAACCATTTACTATTTTTCAATTTCAAAAAGTCAAAAGGAAAAAGACAATTAATGCCTTCCAACTACCACCATCAATCAACCAATCAAATTGTCACATCACTTAAAGTGACATGTGATTTGACGCTTGATGTGACTAGCGATTTGACGCTTGATGTGACTTGCGTGTCGCACTCGAATTCGAAATGAGAATGTGCTCGCAAACAATCCTGGGCTTGGGTTCGCTAATTCCAAATTAACGAATTTTCCGTTGCGACGTAATTAAATGATTATGCCTAGCGAAATCACTATTCACGTCGCTAACGAATTAATTCTAAATTAACTCGTTCGCCCGAATTAAAATCTAATTTAAATTCCGCGTCGAAATCCAATTTCGTATAATATATCCAATATATTATTTTATCGATTAATTCCAAATTAATCGTTATCTCTCTTTAAATGATATTTTATCCAAGATAAAATATCTCCGTAATTAATCCCAGATTAATTTTCTCTCTCTACTAATTAATCCCAGATTAATAAAGTGCGAGTCATACATCATCGGTGAATCTTCGGGAAGTGACCCATGAGATCCCAGGATATGTTGGCAGTAAATCCGGTCATCGGACTATCCAAACACGTAAGTACCTAGTACTACGTTTGTACCGATTTACAAGACAAGGTTTGCTTCTAGCAAAGCGCCATGCCTACCCAATTCTCCAGAAATATCCTTATAGGAATATGTGATCTATATCAGGCGTAGTATACGTAGTATTGCGTATTTCGATCCAGTATCGGATGTCACGTGCTAGGCTTGGGGCTAGAATTGTGTCTGCCCCGTACGAAGCACATATCGGATCTCTGGTAACTAGTCTCTATAATCGGATAAACATGACCTAGTCATAATATCCCGATAGCTTGAGCATATAAGAGAACGAGTTCCGTATCCTACGTGACCATCATCTCCACTATAACTGGAGTGATACTTCCATCTCGACATCACACCCAATACACTACGATTCTCAATATACCCAGAAGAGGCGTACACAGAACCTGTTAAAGCCCTGGACGACCAAAACCAGAGTATATTGATTGTCGCAAGTATTAGCGATGCAAGTCTCAGGTTAAGACCAAATACACCTACCCTGATATCGGACTTCCATAGACACATAGTCATACTACCAATGGAATTCCGAGGGGGTCTATCCAGAGCAAAGCTGTTTCCCCCGTACCATCGGTAAAACACAACCTCATATTACACTTGCATGAGTATCCTATACCCAAATATATGAGAACTATGTCGTTATGCCCTCACAACGCGCACAAGTGTAATACTAGTCTTTTACGCATTATCGATGTCCAATCTCGATACTACTCTCTGACTAGGGATATTTAAGGATTAATCCTTCGTGGACTGATACTGTCTCATATCATTCTCAATCCAGGAACTAATCATATGGACCTCCTATCATTTATACATCTTGGTGATCTAATCACAAATGATAAGAGAGAAATCTCCTTTGTCACATAGTTAAGATGTACAACAACACCATGATCTGTATAAATAGTGACACTATGGGTCATAATTGTCCAATAGGGGGGGAGTTACCTCTTCATTGTGTAAAAGTAAATTGGGGAAAGTAATGACTTAAAAATAAAGAAAAGAAAGTGCCAAAGTGGAAATTAATTACTGAAAGCTGTAAATAAACAAGCAAGATACAATCTTATTGGTTATTCTTAAGGAATTTCAAAGAAGAAAGTATGGATTTACAAATGAAATGGCTTGGTATTTATAGGCAAAATTTTGCCTCCACCAAATCCATTATTAAATTCTCCACCAAATCCATTATTAATTGCTCCACTAATTTCTCCACCAAATCCATTATTAATTGTTATCATGTTTGGTGGGAGCTTGACATTTTTTATTTATTTATTTTTTTTTTTGCTTTGAAAATGACTTTAATAATTATAAATAACACACTTCTGGATGTTTCATCAATTTCGGTCACGAAATCTTCAGAATAAGAAATTATTTTTTTCTTCAAGTTGTAGATCCTTGAGTCTTCTTTAATCTGGAACTTAAATTAGCTCAATCCGATATCGGAGTAAAACGTTATGCCTAAAATACGACAGTTGCACAAAATTGGAATTTCCGAAACTGCACTTCATTAGAACGCCCTTTCAAGTTTCCAATCTCCAAAATTAATATGTCAAGTCTAATTTTTGCCCTTATTTGACCCACATTTCTTCCTAAATGATTTCATTGAGTCTCAATATTATTTTATCTGCAAAGTATACTAAAACACATTAAAACGTTCATCAAACACGAGATACTAAACAAAATATTAAGTAAAAGGGGGGTAAATATTGATATATTTTCCGCTCATCAGAGCACATCATTTTACATATCATCTAAGCCCAACAACATCATTCCTTTTCGTTTGGAGAAGATGGATGTTTTCTGATCTTGGTCAAGGGTTTGGGAAGTCAACCTCATTCGACCTTAACTACGTCTTTCGACAAGCCAACATGTCCTCACACGACATCAAGGTTTGTCATCCCATATGAATTGAGCCTAGTAGGCTCTTGGATTTTAAGAAATGGGACCTCATGGGTATTGGGCCTCTGTTCGATTGCTCATAATTGTAGCCCTAACGAGAGTTCTGAGGAAGGGTTTAGGCGGAAGAATGAAGCGCCAATTGAGAAATGGGTGTTAGTAGGGTTTATGAGGCTTATTTTTACTCCATTCACAAAAACCTCTGATTTTTGAAAGTTAGAAGGGTTTTTCTTATCTTAAAGGTATTCCTCATGCCCTCCCTCACGTACTTCAATTTCTTCAATTGTTCATAGAGTATATTCAAGTAGTTGTTGATTATTTAGGTAGTTTTCTCTCTGGGGATTAAAAGCATATGAAGAATTTTATTTGTGGAATTAGGGTTGATTGATCCATAGGGCGTAGAGAATTCGAGAATATAATTTTTTATAGGCTGAATATAGTATAGTCATCTTAACTAATATCGAGTGAGAGTTCAATGGGTTCTAGTGACACCAATATAGATATCTATGCCGGGTCACCTGGTAGAGGTTCTAAGTCCAGTGAGTTGTCAAAGAGAGTATACAATCTTGCATGGTTGTATGGAGATTCTAGTGTGGCTGGGTTGTTGACAATAGTCAAGCCACCTTTAGGAGTACTTAAGGATGTAAAACCACTTAGGACCTTACATGTAATAGGAAAGTCGAGCGAGACTCCAATCACTAGTGAACCAACTAATACCTTAATGAGGAATCTTGTTAGTCTAGTGACTGAGCAGTCGATGAGGGAGATGAGATTGAGATATAAGTTTCCTTATTCGATTGAGGTGAGGCTTGCTACGCCGAGTAAAAGAATTTACTACAAGGTCCCTAGGTATATAGGGTTCTATGAGAGTCTATTTGCCGACGGACTGAGATTCCCCATGCCTAGGCAAGTCATGGAGGTATTGAACCACTACGAGTTGGCACATTCACAATTGATGCCCAACATTTGGAGGATATTATTTTTGATTAAGTGTATGGCGTTTAAGTTGGGGATTGAATTTGGAGTAAGAGATCTGTTGTATACCTACTACATCAAAGAGCATTTGAACGCGAAGGGGAGATATCACGTATATCTTCACCAAAATAAGGAACATTTAGGGTTGACGACCAATGATTGGGGAGAATAGAAGAAGTTCTACTTCTTTGTGAAGGGACAAAATATTTTTGGGTCAGCTGGAGCTGGCTGAATCCCTCAACATTAGAGTCTGTCGAGTGAGTGTTAATCCTTATTTATCCCTAATGATTAGTTCTATTGACTATAGCACATTTCTTTTTATCTTGGAGGCCTTATCTATAATCAAGCATTCGACACCACCAGTAGTATCGTCTCCAACACAAAATACATCCTAAGCCCACCCACTCCTGAAAGGAATTAGTGGTCCATTCTAGAAGAGATGAGACTGAGGCTAACCCCATTGTGGAAGGAAGTTTTTGATACTGAAGGTTACTCATTGCCCTTAGTAAGCTCATATTGGTCATTGTAGTGCGCAATTGGTAGTGTCAACTGCTTTTTGAGAGGATCTTATTTTTAAAGCCACTAACACACGAGGAAAATTTATGCACAGTATAGATCATGTTGGGTCAATTCAAACTCCCTTTGTTTGAAGAGATAAAGGCTAAGTGGAAGAGCAAAAAGACCAAAGAGAAATAGCATGAACCCTTGGAAATTAAGGTTCCCGCACCAAGAGGCATGGTGTTGACTAGAGCTCCCTCTGTTGCACCAAGATGATCGACTAAATTGACAATCGTGTCAAAATAATAGAAAGCTATGTCCGAGCAAAACTAGGAATTGGAGAATGTAATTGTCAGAATCCCTCAAGGGGTCGACTGTCATTTTTGATCCTTCCAACCTCTCGAAGTTTTTCAAGGGGTTCCTACTTGAAGAAGGCGAGCATCGAATGGTTGAATTGGTCCCCAAGAGTCGATCAAGAAAACTGTGGCCCTGAATTACCAGGTATGGATTCTTAATAGTTGTTTTCTTCTTTATTTTTTTATCGAGTGGGTGTTAAACCTGGCATTTTCTAGGCCCTCGAATGTATCCTATTAATCCAAGAATATGTCGAGTCGAGCCAACAACGAGTTATAAATTTGAGATGCACTGCATTCCAGCTATTTTGAATGGGCTATCCAGACTATATTCTCAACTTGTATACTCATTGCCCAACAACCTTTGTAATGACATATGAGCCTTCCTATTTGGATCTAAGCTTCTTATCTCCAATATCTTTGGTGTTCTGAAAGACTTTACATAGAATCCAATCTCATTCTTTGAAATTTCGATACCTAATATTTTTGTTAAAGTACTTAGCCATCTTTTGCTGATGGGCAGCGATTTATATTACGACGTGTTCTTTTAACTTGTCAGTATTTTTGAGGCTATGACTCATAACCTGTCTGTTGGATTCCTCTTCGAGCCACTAGTAGCGTGGGGATTAGGCGCTTCCTTTAGTTGGAATGACTGTGTTAGCTCCAAATGCTAGTGAGAAGGGTGTCTCGCCAATCGATGAGCGAACTATCATTCGGTAAGACCGTAACACTCATGGGAGCTCCTCTGTCCATGTACCTTTAACTCTCTCCAGTCAATTCTTCTATGTGTTGATAATGGTCTTGTTGGAAGACTCAGCTTGACAGTTAGCTTGTGGGAAGTTGTGAGAAGCTAAGTTTGTTCCTCCGATTTCTGTAGAAGTCTTGAAAGTAATGGCTCATGAATTATGAGCCATTATCAGTCGCTATCTCTCTTGGTAGCCCGGATCGACAGATAATGTTTTTCCAAATGAATATTTGAACTTCACGGTCTCATTTATTAGAGAAGGCCTCTACTACAATCCACTTAAGGTAATAGTTTGTGAGTGCAAGCATATAGACTCGCTGAAACAAGATGTGTCTGAGGCTGAGAAGGAAGCCTTCAAGGAGATTGGGGATTTTTTGAAGAAAGAGAATGATGAGTTGATGGAGTGACTAGAGGGAGTTGCTTATGAGGCTATGTTGGTTGAGAGAAGCCAACTTATAAAGAATTTTTTAGTGGGGGAGCATAAAGCTTGGATCCCCAAGAACTGGATCAATGAGCATGCTAGGTATGAGGCCAGACTTCCATCGTCTGATGAAGAAGATGAGGAGGATATGGAGGTCATCCCCAATGGTGAAAGTGGTTGGGAGGCCATAGCGGAGAATGTTTTCGTTGAGGAAAAGTCTACCGGGACTATGGAGGTCTTAGAAGAGGCTGGAGAAAATGTCATCGAGGCCGGAGAGCTGTCAAGTCAAATCAAAGAAAAAGCTCATGACGACTCAACTGTCGGTGCTCAGGACGTTCCTGCCACCAATATCATTCCTTCTAAAGTCGTAGATACTAAAGTCCCTAAAGACTGATATTTACTCTTAGAACCTTAGTGTCTATATATATATATATATATTCTTTATATTTTAAATGATTTAGGACTTGTAAAACCTTAAATTCTTAGAATGAATAGAATAGCGCATTGTGAATTTGATTATCATTTTTTGTTATTTTGAAATCTTAACTATTGTTTGGAGTTGACGTGGAATCGTAACCTGATAGCGAGTCATTTTTCATTTGGGTTTAACGTTGACGTAAGTCTAGGGCTTAGATTAGGGTTAATCCTTAAGGCTTTGGAACCTTGTCGACTCAAGAATTGGGTTTGGTGAAAAGCCTAGGTCTTGAGTGCTTAAATATCATATGAGACAAGTTTGATTGAATAACTTCAATGTATTAGGGGTTGTCCCAAAGTCTCGAGTCTGAAAATGATAAATACTTCGAAGTAAAGAATTCTAGGTAAAGAAAATTTGCCAAGTAGTCTCCATTTCCCCTAGTCAGAGAGTAGAAACTTGTCGAGTGGCTAGTCTATAGCTCTCGATCCCTTAGGTCTATCTGTAGAATCATTTGAGATGCACTGCATTCCAGCTATTTTGAATGGGCTATCCAGACTATGTTCTCAACTTGTATACTCTTTGCCCGACGACCGTTGTAATGACGTATGAGCCTTCCCATGTTGGTCTAAGCTTCTCATCTCCAATCTCTTTGGTGTTCTGAAAGACTTTCCGTAGAATCCAATCTCCTTCTTTGAAATTTTTATACCTAATATTTTTGTTAAAGTACTTAGCCATCTTCTACTGATGGGCAGCATATCATATTACGACGTGTTCTTTTAACTTATCAAAATATTCGAGGCTATGACTCATAACTTGTCTGTTGGATTCCTCTTTGAGCCACTGGTAGCGTGGGGATGAGAGGTTTCCTTCAGTTGGAATGACTGCCTTAGCTCTAAATGCTAGTGAGAAGGGTGTCTCACTAATCGACGAGCGAACTGTCATTCTGTAACACTCATAGGAGCTCGTCTGCCCATGCACATTTAGCTCTCTCTAGTAATTTCTTCTATGTGCTGATAATGGTCTTGTTGGAAGACTCGGCTTGATAGTTAGCTTGTGGGAATTTGTGAGAAGCTAAGTTTGATCCTCCGATTTCTATTGAAGTCTTGAAAGCAATGGCTGATGAATTATGAGCCATTATCAATCATTATCTCTCTTGGTAGCCCGAATCGACAAATAATGTTTTTCCAAATGAAGGTTTGAACTTCACGGTCTCGTATCTTGGAGAAGGCCTCTACTTCAATCCACTTAAAGTAATAGTTTGTGAGTGTAAACATATAGACTCGCTGAAATGAGAGGTGTCTGAGGCTGAGAATGAAGCCTTCAATGAGAGTGTGGATTTCTTGAAGAAAGAGAATGATAAGTTGATGGAGTGACTGAAAGGAGTTTTTTATGAGGCTATGTTGGTTGGGAGAAGCCAACTTGTAAATAATTTTTTAGTGGGGGAGCACAAAGCTTGGATCCCCAAGAACTGGATCAAGGAGCATGCCAAGTATGAGGCTGAGCTTCCGTCTTCTGATAAAGAAGAGGAGGAGGATGATGAGGTCGTCCCCAATGGTGAAAGAGGTTGGGAGGCCGTAGCGGATAAGGTTGTCATTGAGGAAAAGTCTACCGAGACTATGGAGGTCTTAGAAGAGGCTGGAGAAAATGTAATCGACCCCGGAGAGCTGTCTCGTCAGATCAAAGAAAAAGCTCATGACGCTCAACTACTGGTGCTCAGGACGTTCATGCCACCAATATCCTTCCTACTGAAGTCGCAGTTACTAAAGTCCCTAAAGACTAATCTTTACTCTTAGAACCTTGGTGTATATATATATAATATATATATATATATATATAGAGATAGATAGATAGATAAATAGATAGATAGATAAATAGATGAATAGATAGATAGATAGATTGATAGATGGTCAATGATAAGGTACCCACGGGTATCAAATACCTTTAGGTACAAACATGCAACTTTTCGCATTGAACATGTAACTTTGAGCATTAAACATATAAACTTTATCAATAAACATGAAATTAATTTCATGTTTTGAAAAGTTTCATATTTATTGGCAGAATTTGTATGTTTAATACTTAAAGTTGCATGTTCAATGCTCAAAATTGCATATTTTAACTAAGGATATAAAATACCCCATGGGTATTGTAGATGATAGATATATAGATTTAAAGAGATAGATAGCTAGATTTATAGAGATAAAGAAAGATAGATGGCTAGATAGATATAGATTATACCAATCGGCTAGTTTTAGAAATTATAATCCGAAGTTAATTTTGGAATTCATTTCTCGTTGCTCTCTTTCAAATTCCCATGTGCACGGAAAATTAAGATTGAAGGAAAAAAAAACACTTTATTTTCTTTTTTCTCTCTCACGTACTCTGGTTTACGTTCTTCATGGATGAATTTCTCATCTCTTACACAGTGATAAGAGTAAGGAATTCGATTCACAAGAGTCTGGATTATAACATTAATATAATTTGAAATATTTAAATAAGGATAATAGGTATCAAATTTCTTTCAATACATGAATAATATTTAAATTTCATATGATAAATTACGTGGTATTTTTTAATGGTTTATGTAGTTAATACTCGGTTACATGTCAGGGTTTTATTCATTACATATGTTAAGGGCGAAGCTGGAATAATCAATAGAGAACCATCACATGTCACCAAAACCCGAGAGTCCAATGACACTTAGAACTAGCTGTTGGAGACACTCATTGAGTCAAAGAATCCAAATGAACCATATGAAGAGAGAGTCATATAAGTCTTCCATTGTTTTAGAGAGTCAGCTTGAAAGAGCGAGTTTCCTCCATTTTCCTTGTTCTAGTTCTTGTTAAAGGAGTGCCCCTTCTACAAGAAGCATTCAAGTAATCCTGGGAGAACGTTAGCCACAAGACATCCGTTATGCATCGTGGCGGGGGCTAATAAGTTCCTATGGACAGAGACAACTCGACTACGATTTCATTTTATCCTCTTCAATTTCTCCAGGTTTTTCTAAGTTTCATAGTCTAAGTTCTAATTTTAGTAAGTTATTTGATTAATGTATGTTAAATTGATGCATGTTAGTGAATGTTTTAGTTGATTGATGCATGTTAATTTCATTTAATGACACATATTCTCCAACAATCTTAAGAACTTATTACATATTAAGTGTTGTTAGATGAAATCTTACATGTTTTAATTGTCAATTTTCTGGAAAATGTATTATGTGCATGAAAAATACGCATGGGCATTCAAACGCCTAACGAATGCGTAGGCAAAAATTCATTTTTATGCAGTTTCGCTCGAACGCGTCTTCAAACGCAACTCTAATGCCAGTCTTTTGCTAAAGATCGGTCGAACGCATTTATGAATGCAACACGAACTTGAACTCTTTGGAACACTTCGTTCGAATGTGTTTACGAATGCAACACAAACGTGAACTCTCTGGAACACTTCGTCCGAACGCGTTTACGAACGGTACACAAACGTGAACTCACTGGAAAGTTTCGTTCGAATGAATTAATGAACATGACACTAACGAAATTAATCCAGGAATTATTTTTGACTCAAAAATAATAATATAGACTTAGATTAATTAATATTATCATATGATATACATGTATCGCATATATACAATAATGTTAACTTAGTAAAATCATATACTATATTATTATAAACTTGGTGGTTTAGGTTTAAGTTAATATTAGAGTGTTCAATTATCACAAGCATACACATAGTGAAAAAGATGAAAATTAATTATGTGTTGTATACTTGGCTGAGAATTAAACGTGTAACTTTACATAAATAATTTCATCCAAACTTGATTGACTTATAAATATACACATATAAATTTACACATATTTATTATTTTATTGTGAATTGAAGTGTAATATTAAGTTTGGATGTCTAAGATATTCTTTTGATAAAGTGTTTAAAAGATATTATGTCAAAAGGCGATAAGAGCCTAAGTGGGTAGGGATTTAAGTGATTACTCCGGAGCCCCCTCGTCCTCTGGGAATATTCCTTTATTAATTTATCATAAGAAACCTTATTCGTAAATTCAAGGACTTGTGTTATTTGGTACTACTTTCAATATAACAACAAGTGGATTCTTAATATATCACTTAAACAAGATCATACGTTTGATCGATGTGTAATTTTTCTTTTGTAGACTTATTGATTAGTGTTGTTTTTTCAGTTAGACAAGGCTAGCGGAAATATCACAGTACCAGTCACTTATGGAAAAAAACTGGAAAAGTTTGATGGAGCAAACGTTAAACAATGGCAGGGCAAAATGTTGTTCTACCTGACAATACATCAGTTGGCTAAATACCTCAAAGATTCTCCGAGTCCTATGGAGAGAGAAACAAAAATAGCCAAGCAACTGCGAGAAGAGACATGGTCGTCAGACGATATCTTGTGCAAGAACTACCTTTTGGGAGGACTTGACAATACCCTGTATAATGTGTACCAAGGCATGACTTCTACAAAGATTCTCTGGGAGTCTCTCGAGAAGAAATACAAAACCGAGGATGCCAGACATAAGAAATTTTTCATGTGTAGGTTCTTGGACTACAAGATGGAAGATTCAAGGACAGTGATGTCAATTGGGCGAACTACAGTTAATCATTCATGAAATATTGGATGAGGTAATGAAACTCTGCGAGATGTTTCAAGTTGCCAAAAATATTGAAAAGTTACCTCTATTATGGAAAGACTTCGGGAGCTATCTGAAATATAAAAAGAAACAGATGAGCCTTGAAGACATTGGAGTCTGATAAGTATATGAAAATGTACTTTGAACATCACTAATTCAGCTCTTTTGTTAAAAATTTAATCTTAATTATATTATATTATATTTTTTTGTTATTAGGAAGCAATGGAACATGAAGATTGGAGCAATTGTATATGTTTTGGGACCTTACGGATGTATCGGAAGCACGCGGGAAGAGCATAAACGTGAAAGAATTATTCCAGAAAAACTGCCACGCGTTACGACCCCCACTTCCTGACGTCGCGACGCTCCCTTAGACAACACACATAGATAATGGCCAAGAGTTGGGCGCCGCAATGCCACTTTTCGGCGCCACGGCACCCCGGCATATCCCCAGACTTAATTAGATCGTATTTTATGTGCATAAAGACTCCATGACTTCCCTATATACACCCAAGCTCGGCCAAAACCCTAAAGGAGAGAAGAAACACACAACAAAGAGACTAAATCACATATTTGAGAGAGAATAACGAAGAAGCTTCAGGCTAGACAGGATGCTTCTGCAATCTCTCCAGGCTATGTCTCTTTATTCTATGGAGAACTAATCTCCTAGGAAAAGCTAAGGATGAACTCTTGTAATTAAGTTCTTATATTTATGTTTTTTATTCATGAATACTCTTCAACGTTTAATATAATTGATGATTTTTTATTCTTTATTATCTTTTGATTATGAATCCAGAGATTGTGTTTTACCAATTTGCATATAGGAATAATCATGTTTCTTCTATGTGTGATTGGGGAACCCAGTTGTGACTGGTAATGTTGTTTTATGAGTAAATCTTCTACTGCAGTATTGCTTGTGGGTATATTGCAGTCGTTAGATAGGTCATAATGATAACATTGTGTGCTGTTAACATAGAGAAAGCAATTCACGAGTTACCTTAGAAATTAATATGTTTTGAATTGAAATATCTTCCGATTGTTGGTTTGGATGTGAAACCTTCAATTGAGTAATAAAAGGAATCAACTACTGAATATAGGGATTTGATACAAGAGCGATTCCCAACGCTTTGCTGCTTTTCTCTACTGAAAACTCTTAAGTATTTTTAAAAGTTTTTACTTTATTTTACTAATTAAATCATTTTTCTTTAATTAAGTTATTGCTAACGTTTTCTTTAAGTGAATTAGTTCCTTGTAACCATCTATCTGAGGAATCGACACACCAATTATACTGCGATAATCACAAGTACTTTTTTGGTGTAATCAAATTTTGGCGTCGTTGCCAGGGAGACAATTTACAATCAACATAACCATGTTTGCTAGGTCAACAAAGCGGTAACTTAGTTCCATTTTTATTTATTTTATTTCATTTTTAGTTTTAGTTTAATTTTTTTTTAGTTTAGTTTCTTTTATTTTTGTTTCTCGTATTATTTTTGTTTTAGTGCATGCCTAGACTTATGGATTGGTTGGGTAGATTTGTTAGAGTTAAATAGGAAGATTCAGACTCAGAAAGTTTGTTTGACAATCTTTTTGCCACACCATCTACATCTAGCACATAAAACATGAGTGACTACGAGAGACCACCCATTAGGACTATTGAGGAGTACCTCCACCCCACTCGCACTGCTACACCACATGCATAATGGTTCCCCCAAATGCACCACATATAGACTTTAAACCTAGAATGATACAGTATCTCCTAACCTTTTATGGTTTGGAGAATGAGAACTCTTATGTGCATATTAGGGAGTTTGAAGAGGTTGTAGCAACCTTTCATGACCGATTCGGGACTACAGACATAATTAGACTTAAGTTCTTTCCTTTTGCCCTTAATGATAGAGCTAAAAGATATTGTTCTCTTTAAGACCTCGTTCGATAGGATCATGGGGTGAGATGACATAGGCATTCTTTAATAAATACTGCCCACACCATAAGACTAATGCCCTGAAAAGACAGATCTCTGCCTTCTCCCAAAAAGACAGTGAAACCCTTTATCATACTTGGGAGAGGTTTAAGGCGATGTTAGGGTATGAGAATTGGCACTTAGTGAGTTACTTTTATGATGGTCTAACCCCTAGGGAGCGCCAATGTAGGCACTGTATTTTTGCATGTAAGTCCCGATGATGAGCCTCGAATGGAGGCACTACCTTTTAAGTCATGGAGTCGCGGAAAACGGTCGTCAAAAAGGGAATGTCAAGAGTTGACATATTTTCGTTTTGATTCGATAAGTTCGCTCGGAGTTCGCTTGTTGAACCTTCATTTCGAGGTATATCTTTCGCCTGAAATCACCGCAAACCACTCTAAGCCCACCTAAACACCTAAATCCACATCCAAAGCCCACCATCTAAGAAGCCCACGCCCATGTACACATTTTCACCCTTCCATTCACTATTTCAAACATGATTTACCCTTCTACCAACTTACTTTAAACCATTGACTTCACTTTTACCATGGTATCAACTTTCCAAGCCGTTAAATGAATCAACCCCACTATACCCCACGTCCAAACCCCATTATTTGCCACCAATTCATGCATGATTTCCCCTCTCCACGTATATAAGCCCATTTTATTCCATCAAACACAAAATGCCAAAACCCACCTCACTTTCCTAATAAACCAAAGCACTAACCAACAAATGATATTCCATTCATCAAAGAAAGCCCACACGCCCATTCCATACAATTATCAAAACAATTCCCTCCCAAACACCAAACAATAAACAATAATTCACAAAGCCACCAATCACCATCCTCCCCCAAACTCTAACCAACAAAAATAATTCCCTCACAATTCCTTCACACACCAAACAAAACACTAACAAACAAGAAACCCATGCAAACCATTCCCCCACACATACATCATACGTAAGTATTCCATACAATTATCAAAACAATTCCCTCCCAAACACAAACTTGCAAAACAAACCCACACTCCACGCCCATGCACCCATGCTCACACCATGCAGTAACTGTTGGATTTTTCTAAGGTCCCAAGATCAAACAAGACATGAAAACATGCGTGAATACACCAATGAAGATAGCGGAATACTTACATTGATCAGTTATGTCGATTTGAAGACGAATCAAGGCCAAAAACGTACTGCCTTGCTCACGCCACTGCAACCAGTCCATGCTCACTGTCTTGGCAGTTTCGGGTCTCAAAACGAAGCTCCAAACTCCATCGGATGAGTCCCGCCTCATGGTCGAACCTCCCTACCACCTTCGCAAGACTTGTAAGTGTGCTAGCACTTGATTTCTCACCATGAGAAACCACTCTTGCTTCCGTTATTGTCACGCCCAAACTGGTTCAAAACCAGTGAAGAATGGCCACCATTGCCGTGAGAGGAAGAGAGAATTTGAGAGAGATTGAATTGTGTTGTCATTAAAATGATTTACCAAAAATCAATTTATATTTATGCCATAATATTTATTAAATTAATAATAAAATTATGACACAAAGCATGCAATGGCTTAGAGTGTCAAACACTCAATTTCCATGCAATGACATTGAGTGCAATGTACACAATCTACATGCAATGTATTAGAATGACATGTGTCATGTGGGCCCCACACGTTTCCAAATGAAAGTGGGCCCACGTGCACTCACGCGTTCGGGTTCGATATTTCTGAAATACCGAGCTTACGTCGCGACGTTAATTCAATCGAATTTAAATAAATAATTGCGCCTAGCGAAATTATTATTTACGTCGCTAACGAATTAATTCTAAATTAACTCGTTTGCCCGAATTAAAATCTGATTTTAATTCCGCGTCGAAATCTAATTTCGTCTAATATATCGAATATATTAATACATCGATTAATTCTGAATTAATCGTTCTCTCTCTTTAGACGACATTTTATCCCGGATAAAATATCTCCGTTATTAATCCTAGATTAATTTTCTCTCTCTTATGTATAATCCCAGATTATTCAAGAGTGCGAGTTGTGCGTCATCGGTGGATTATCGGGAAGCGACCCATGAGATCTCCGGATAATCTGGCAGTAAATACGGTCGTCGGAGTATCCGAATCACGTACGTACCAAGTACTACGTTCTACCGACTTACGAGACAAGGTCGACTCCTAGCAAAGCACCAAGTCTACCCAATTCTCCGGACATATCCATTTAAGAATATTAAGATCTGTATCAAGCGTAGTATACTAATGTATTGTGCATATCGGCCCAGTATCGGATAGTCACGTGCTAGGGCTGGGGCTGGATAAGTGTCTGCCCCGTCCGAAACACATGTCGGATGTATGGTAACTAGTCTCTATAATCGGATATTCATGACCTGGTCATAATATCACGATTGGACGCGCATCACTTAAGAGCACTAATACCGTATCCTGCGTGACATCATCTCCATTATGACTGGAGTGACACTTCCGTCTTGACATCACATCCAATACACTACGATTCTCAATATACCCGGCATTGGCGTACACAGAACCGGTTAGAGTCCTAGACGACCTCAACTAAAGTATATCGATTGTCGTAAGCATTAGCGATGTAAGTCTCAGGTTAAGACTATACACACCTACCTTGATTTCGGCCTCCCATAGACACATAGTCATAATACCAATGGGATTCCGAGGGGTCTATCCAGAGCGAAGCTGTTTCCCGTACCATCGGTGAAACACGACCTCCTATCGCACTTGCATAAGTATCCAATACTTATATATATGAGAACTATGTCGTTGTGCCCTCACAACGCGCACAAGTGCAATACTAGCCTATTCCGCATTATCGATGTCCAGTCTCGATAATACTACGGCTAGGGATATTTAATGATTAATCCTTCGTGGACTGATACTGTCTCATATCATCTCAATCCAGGAACTAATCATAGGGACCTCTCTTCATTTATATATCTAAGGTGATCTAATCACAAATGATGAGAGTGCAATTTCCTTGTTACATAGTTAATTTTGCTACAGCAACACAATGTTCTGTGCAAATAGTGACGCTATGGGTCATATTATCCAACAATCTCCCACTTGGCACGTAGCGAGTCACTCAAGTGTCCTACACCCGAACTATGTAAGGTTCGCTCAAATTGCTGAGGAAAGGTTTTCGTCAGCGGATTTGTTTGATTATCGTCTGACGCGATTTATACGATCATCACATCGCCACGATGTATGATCCGAACGAATCAGATGAATATAGAAGTATATATCTGGATCGTCGATGAGACCTTTAATTCTTTAGCCTTGTGCTGACGCCTAGCTCAGCTGCTAACAGAACTATATCTAATCTAATTAGATTTATTATCGACCCAAATGGCTTCTATTGCTGCCTCAGCTGCAGCAATAATCCGCATTAGTTGTTTATTCGGCAACAGTTATCTTGCTCGGAAGACTTCCAGCTCACTGTCCCGTTATTCAAACTTTATAGTACCGCAGTATTTAATCGTTTGGAAACTTGCTGCAGTGATCCCAGTCACTTCAAGTTCTCCTTCTCCATAGTAAAAGATAGCATCTTTAGTTCTCAGAGATACTAACAGATGTTTTTAACTCCAGTGACTATCACTTGGATTGACCCGATTGTGACTCCATATGCTCGAAGCGTATGAGACACCAATACAAGTACATTTTAAATGTACAATTTCCCAGAGAGTGTTAACAAACTCCAAATCTATCCCAGTAGATTTTTATTCCTTGAATAAAGGTTGTTACTCCCCAGAATTCTACGGAGAATTTCTATGAAAGAATATCTATGAAAGCCAAGCTTTCACCAATTGCTATATGGGAATTTAACTGTCAGTGCGCTCCCACTAACCTCCTTATATACACAAGAATTATTTCGTTTTGAGTCAAATCATAAACCATTATGATTATTTCAAAACGACAGTTCCAAGAACCTTATGCTTGTTACAATCCAAACATGGATCGAATAACCCGCAAACCTCGTTTGTTGGTTATACAAAATCGTCAGGATGTTGTAAACATCCTCCAAAAGGTTTCCTTTTCAGGAAAGCGATTTTGATTTATAACTGACACATTTCATAAATGAAATACGCAGTTACCAACAAGCATCTCCAAAATGGATTTACCATGACAACAGGTAAAAGGTTGAACCGTTATTAACACAATGTTGATAACGATACCTTTCCGTCAAAACCTTAGGTTTGCACGTTGGTATGTTGCCTTCCATGTATGTCTTCCTTGAATACGTTTAATGTACCATAGGCACAATGCCTTGTGGTACAACAACTAGTATCCAAACATAGTTGTTATACATGGAATCCATTTCGGACTCATGGCACTTTGCCATAACAGGGAGTCAATACCTCGTATTACTTCCTCATAACGTCGTCGGATGGTACACCTCCATAAGATTGACATCTTTATGAGGTTAGATCAGAAACCCATACCCTAGGTTGTTTTCTGACTCTATCCGATCTACTAGTTTCTTGTGTATTTGAAGATTAATGGTATAGTTTCATCATCATAGATGAACTGTTTGTGTTCCATTAAGGACTTCGTGCCTTGAACAGTATTACTCCGATTTTCATCGAGTATCACTATCCTCCCACTAACCACTGCATATCGGTATTCCTCTCAGGAAAACCGCATGGTGAGCAACAATTATATTGTTCTCATGTGGGATTTATAGTACTATACTTAAGGTTTCCCTTAGGATAACCTATATTGGCACTTATCCAATTTGGGTCCTTAGTTTGGTATCATCCAAACGCTATGCCTGGCATACCCAAATTATCAGGAATGAGAAACCCCGTTTCTTCCCTGTTCATATCCTATATGATATCTGTCAAACAGATTTATATGGAACCTTATTCTAAATAAGTTTTGCACTGTTAATACATATCCGGTTGAAGGAGATAGTAGCTCAGAGCGACTCGTGATAAACCTTATTATGTCCAACAAAATTCGGTTTTAGTTCGGACACACCGTCTAACTGACGTGTCTCGTGAGGAGTCCTCACATGAAAGAACACCGTACTCTTTCATTTATATATGAAACTTACTGCTTAAGTATTTTCCATTTCGGTCTTACCGTGGCGGAATAACACTATAGCCGATCTGTTTGTTTTCTTCGTGTCGAAACTTCAAAAGTTTCCGATCTGTGTTCTTCAAAAGAAACACATAACCACAACGTGATGCTACATCCGTTAAGGTCACGAAATATTCATGTTCACATCTAGCCTAGCTAGATATGGGCCCACTTAATTCACCATGAATAGGGCTAACAGATCGGTGGCCCTTTTACTATTACCAAGTAAATAGTATTTTAGGTATTTAACCTAATAAACTAGATTCGTAGACCTTATTTAAATAGTCAAATCAGTCCTAGTACCCACTCTTAAAAGGTGTGGATATACAAGTCTTGTTTAATTGTGTCCTAGACAACAATGCCACAAATAAGTCTCCATTGATCAAATCAATTTAAGCTATTTATTTGTCATTTTATATGTTTGAGATTTTATTATATTCAAAATATAAATTCTGTTATTTACATCCAATGTATTTATCTCAGTATCATCTTTATATAATGAAACACTTTAGTGTTCTAGAATATAAAGGTTTTATCCGCATCAGATTAAACACTGATATAGAGATAATGTCTCTAGTCAAACTAGTTACATTATAACATTTCCTAATTTAAGTACATACCCAAAGGGTAGTTCCTAAACTTAGGTATCAACGGTCGAAACAGCGACTTTCGTCCCGTTTCCAATTCGCAGAGAAATCTCGGCTTGAAGCCAGTATCCAGCTCACAGCGGATTCTGAACGTCAATACATATATATATTATGTACCACACTAAGTATTTAAAATCCAATTTAATAGTAGTAAACATAACTTTGACAAATATTTTTAAAGTTAGAGCCTCGCCCTATCTTTAATTCCTTCGTGTCTTCCATATCCAAATGGTAGTCACTTTGGGATATGTCAATTATCTTTTCAATATTTCACAAACCTTTGGCCAAGCCTTGGGTTTTAGAATATCGAAATGATATGCACCTTGTGCTACATGCCCTATTGCAAACTTTGACTTTTCTCCACTAGAATAGTCAATTAATTGCAACTTTAATACTTTTAAATCTAAAGATAGATTTATTATAAGTATATTAATTAAGCACTAAAGTCACCATCACATAAATCTTTCAAAGACTTTATGCTCTACTATTTGCTTAATAATGGGCTTAGTCATAATAAGTTATTTTATCAAATAAATTAACCTATTATTAATTCCCAATTGAAAATTAAATCATTTAAAGCATTTAATCCAATGATTATATATTTTAAATATTCAACTTTTCAATTCTTTCTTGATTTCAATAGTCCAACTATTTAATCAATTTAATAAGGTACTATTTATTATAATGATTACAATAATCTAATTATTTAATCAACTATAATTTTAATATTGATTACTATAATCTAATTATAAAATCAACTATCATTTTAATTCAATTATATTGATTACTATAATCCAATTATAAAATCAACTATATATTGAATGAGTTTGTATATAGTCCAACTATATATTTATTTAAAACAACATAAAATATTAGTCCAACTAATACTTTTAATAAATATGACGAGTAAAATAAAATGAGCGTGTTTAGCGAGTATTCGAACGAATGTTGCAAATTCAATACTTGCCTCCCACTATTTTTCGTCGAGTCTCTAACCCTCTGTCGAGTACTCGGGAAACCGTGTTTCCTAGTGGGCTAGGATCCCGTTAAATATCACACAATCTTGACTTTGGCCAACAAATTGTATGATAATTAACTAGGTAGATCTCGAAGATCAATTGGATCTCATCCAACTCCTAGATCCAGTAGGTGGACATCCAAGTCCCAAACATATATCTTATATATGCCTATACATCGAATGTATACCCTAGGTTTTTTCCTCTGAATCAACTAGGCCTCGGCTTTGGCACAACAAACCTAGTGATCCCAGTCAAGCGCGGACCCATTGACATGGAAGCTTCGTAATCAATGTCAGTGGACAAGAAGTGGTCTTGACTTTGGCCAACAAACCACAACTTGGACACGACACCGATATGGAACAAAGCCTCGTGATTAAAACACATCTTTGACGGACAAGGGCTTGACTTTGGCCAACAACCCCTGCCAATCTCGGATCTTGAGTAAGAATCACTCAATGGAAGGAAAATAAACGCTTGATATTAACGAGGGTTTTTCGCGTGCAAATTGGCTACCAATTTAATTATCATTGTTAAGGTCTCATCATCATACACCCTTAAACATGCATTCTAAATACATAATAAAGCGAGTATGAAATAAAATAATAATGATATGCGGATGGATACTTAACATATTGATCCTAGATCATATCTCTCCCTTTCTCACTCAAGCTAGCACTTGAACTACTTCTACCCGTTACACTACACTTTCTAAAGAAACCTCATATATATAGAGGGGAATAGGTGAGAAGAGAATACAAAGAGAAATAAGGTGATAAGGCTGGACACGCAGGTCCAATTTAATAAATCGAATTTATTACAACAATTTCTAAAATTGCCCACCCGACTAATATCCATCCGATATACATTATTCATTCAACACAACCACGTATTCACACACATAAGCATGCTATCAATCAATCTAATCAAATTAATTAATCTGATAATTAAGTGATCATCCAATGTTCAAACAACGATTTGATTTTGTTCGAGTCAAACTCGTTTTTGCGAATAAGTACTTGAAGTACGAATTCATGAATTAAATTAAACTACATCATTAAATCTAATTTAACATGTATTTAATACTAATTCTCTATTCAATTCTAGATTAAATATTACACTTTTATTTAATAAACCTTTTACGATTTAAATTCCAAATCTAATCGTAACGCGTCTCAAAGACCGATTAACGTCCAACGTCAATTCAATTAAAGTCCAATGGGCTTTTGATTGATTTCTTAAGGCGTGGACTTTTGGTCAACTCGGGTCAAATCGATAACCAAAGTCCAATCCGGGATTTACCCCATAAGCCCATAAATCAATCTTGGCCCATTAGGCCCAATTGAACATTAAAGGTTCATTAGCCGCAATTGGGCTTTATAGTTAAGGTTTTGGGCCCAATTGGATCCAATCCATTTGGCCTAAACCAAACTTGATAAATCAAGCCCAATAGGCCCAATTACAACAATTCAAGCCCAAATCCATTTAAGCCTAAATAATTAAATTACACTAATCCAATTACGCAATTTAATTACCTAAAGTGCATTATATGATTAATCGACTAAATCAATATTTCCGAAGCACCAAATTAGTCCAATTAATCATGCTTAATTCATTATCATATGTCCAACACACAAATTGAAAATCAAACCCATAAACATGCTTCAATGCTCTCGGCCAAGGAAGGTTATTTTGTCCGATTTGAATTTAATCCGATTAATTACACAATTGACAACGTATTAACTTCCCGAATGATTTCATACACATCCAATGTTCATAAAATCAAAAACACCAAGACATTAGGGCAAAGGCACCATTCGGCCAACATATAGAATTTAGGGTTTTTGTTCAATTTAAAATTAAATCCAATTCAATCTTAAATTAACATCATCCTACTCCATTACAACTCATCCAATGAATTAATACTGAAAAATCCAAGATCCCAAAAATCATTATACATTCGGCCAAGGTGTTAATTTTGGGGAAAATAATTCCAAATCATTTTTCATCAAATTAGTCCAACCAAAATGAATTTAAACATGTTATAAGCATACTCAAACAAGCAATTTATTCAAATCATGCTCAACAAACATTTACCCAAATTTTAAGCCCTACATTTTTCATGCTTGCAACATTAGCTCATGATGCCATTGTTGGATTTTTCTAAGGTCCCAAGATCAAACACGACATGAAAACATGCGTGAATACACCAATGAAGATAGCGGATACTTACATTGATCGGTTATGTCGATTTGAAGACGAATCAAGGCCAAAAACGTACTGCCTTGCTCACGCCACTGCAACCAGTCCATGCTCACTGTCTTGGCAGTTTCGGGTCTCAAAACGAAGCTCCAAACTCCATCGGATGAGTCCCGCCTCATGGTCGAACCTCCCTACCACCTTCGCAAGACTTGTAAGTGTGCTAGCACTTGATTTCTCACCATGAGAAACCACTCTTGCTTCCCTTATTGTCACGCCCAAACTGGTTCAAAACCAGTGAAGAATGGCCACCATTGCCGTGAGAGGAAGAGAGAATTTGAGAGAGATTGAATTGTGTTGTCATTAAAATGATTTACCAAAAATCAATTTATATTTATGCCATAATATTTATTAAATTAATAATAAAATTATGACACAAAGCATGCAATGGCTTAGAGTGTCAAACACTCAATTTCCATGCAATGACATTGAGTGCAATGTACACAATCTACATGCAATGCATTAGAATGACATGTGTCATGTGGGCCCCACATGTTTCCAAATGAAAGTGGGCCCACGTGCACTCACGCGTTCGGGTTCGATATTTCTGAAATACCGAGCTTACGTCGCGACGTTAATTCAATCGAATTTAAATAAATAATTGCGCCTAGCGAAATTATTATTTACGTCGCTAACGAATTAATTCTAAATTAACTCGTTTGCCCGAATTAAAATCTGATTTTAATTCCGCGTCGAAATCTAATTTCGTCTAATATATCGAATATATTAATACATCGATTAATCCGAATTAATCGTTCTCTCTCTTTAGACGACATTTTATCCCGGATAAAATATCTCCGTTATTAATCCTAGATTAATTTTCTCTCTCTTATGTATAATCCCAGATTATTCAAGAGTGCGAGTTGTGCGTCATCGGTGGATTATCGGGAAGCGACCCATGAGATCTCCGGATAATCTGGCAGTAAATACGGTCGTCGGAGTATCCGAATCACGTACGTACCAAGTACTACGTTCTACCGACTTACGAGACAAGGTCGACTCCTAGCAAAGCACCAAGTCTACCCAATTCTCCGGACATATCCATTTAAGAATATTAAGTTCTGTATCAAGCGTAGTATACTAATGTATTGTGCATATCGGCCCAGTATCGGATAGTCACGTGCTAGGGCTGGGGCTGGATAAGTGTCTGCCCCGTCCGAAACACATGTCGGATGTATGGTAACTAGTCTCTATAATCGGATATTCATGACCTGGTCATAATATCACGATTGGACGCGCATCACTTAAGAGCACTAATACCGTATCCTGCGTGACATCATCTCCATTATGACTGGAGTGACACTTCCGTCTTGACATCACATCCAATACACTACGATTCTCAATATACCCGGCATTGGCGTACACAGAACCGGTTAGAGTCCTAGACGACCTCAACTAAAGTATATCGATTGTCGTAAGCATTAGCGATGTAAGTCTCAGGTTAAGACTATACACACCTACCTTGATTTCGGCCTCCCATAGACACATAGTCATAATACTAATGGGATTCCGAGGGGTCTATCCAGAGCGAAGCTGTTTCCCGTACCATCGGTGAAACACGACCTCCTATCGCACTTGCATAAGTATCCAATACTTATATATATGAGAACTATGTCGTTGTGCCCTCACAACGCGCACAAGTGCAATACTAGCCTATTCCGCATTATCGATGTCCAGTCTCGATAATACTACGGCTAGGGATATTTAATGATTAATCCTTCGTGGACTGATACTGTCTCATATCATCTCAATCCAGGAACTAATCATAGGGACCTCTCTTCATTTATATATCTAAGGTGATCTAATCACAAATGATGAGAGTGCAATTTCCTTGTTACATAGTTAATTTTGCTACAGCAACACAATGTTCTGTGCAAATAGTGACACTATGGGTCATATTATCCAACAGTAACCTCTCTCCCATTTGCCAATATAAACCATCATTTTTCTTCCCTTAGGGGGCTAGCACATATCAAGTACACATTGATCAAATACTAAGCATTTTGGAGATCAAAGTCACGCCCAAAGGCCATCCTTCACAGCCCCCTCATTCAACGCATACAAAGCCTCCAAGACAGCCCTTCATTTAGCCCCTTACACGCCTAAAATCACTGCCTCAAACAGCCCTCCACTCACACCTAAGTCACTGCCTCAAACACGCCCCTCACTGCTTCAGTTTAACCCCTGAAACTTGCGTCCAAACCACCCCATTTTAGCCCCTCAAACTAGTGCACACAGCCCTCATTTAACTTTCATTGATCACGCCCAAAACAGCAGTTCACGAACTCAAAACAGTCCCCAAATCCATCAACATAGTGAGCAAAAAAAAACTGCACTTGAAAGTCCTTAAGTAAACCGAGCAAACGGCAGCCCAACACCTCCCAAAAATCACCAAAACCGACCTTAATTCACTGCCAACTAGCGAGCTAATTGTGGAGACTTGAATCGCAGCGAAACGAACTCAAAATAGCGGAAAAAACAGCGAAACAACGAGCAAAAACGTCAAAACAGCGAACCAGAAAAGTTACCGAGTGATAGCCCTTTTGACGGCCGTATAACGTACTTCCGAGAGACGACAAAAAGGTTAGACATGAGGGCACCTATTACTAAATTTATATACATGAAATAATGACTTAGGAAGTTTATTTTATGGTATTTTTGCATGAATAATTAGTTTAGCATGTTGTTTAAATTTCTTTACATGAAATAATGACTTAGAAAAATGTGTTTTATGATGATTAGCATGAATAATTAATTTAACATGTCATTTATTTTAGGTTATGTAAATAGTAACGTAGAAAAGCATGTAACTTACTTTTCCATCGTATGAATATCATTAATTAGTGTATGATGTGATTTCGGGTGAATGGATTATGTGTTATTTTGTGGTATATTGGATGGAAACCCGGACATAAATTCCATAGCCGAATCCGAATGGACGGTAATATGGTTTGCACTCGGGATACAATGCCCCGTACCACTTGAAAGATTCATATGTTTCATTCCACTCAAACTTGTATGTGAGCATGATTAGGCTATTAGAATGTTATTTTATTTTGGGCATGACTTAGTTATTTACTTTTGCATTAAGAATTTAAGTTATGGTATGTTTATATCATTATTTACTTAGCATGTTTGATGTGTGACACTATGTGTTTGCCGTTATAGAAAATTACTTTCAAAGGATGATGACTTAGACATAGGATTTATTTTTATGAATGTGAACTAGATTTAGGTTATTCTTGGACATGTATGTTGTGTAGACTTGGTTAAATTATTGCACAAATCCGCTCATTACAAGTGGCATAAGTAAGGGACCATTCCGAACCCAACGGTTTGAGGTCTTCCATTGCGAGGGGTGAGTGTGGCCTTAAATCATTTTTCCGGTTCACACCGGGTGGCGACTCCTTTATTCTCCGGTTTAGTCCCCCGTGGCTACTCCGTACTCCCAACTAGGCATTGAGTCTAGAACAACATGCGTCGCCCAATTTATGTTGTCTACAGTCTGGCGACTCCACTGGGGATAGAGAATCGGCCTCGAAATAATGTCTTGTAATGTTTGTGATTTGTGCTTTAAATTAACCATGTCTACTGTGGGTTTAGTGAGTTTAATCAAAGGCGTTTTTAAGGGTGGGTAATGATTTGGTGTCTTCCCTCATTCACTACCTTTCTATAAGGAAAAGCTGTGAAGGAACCTAGATAATCATTTACTCGTAACCTGTTGTGATGGACTAATTTGGAGGACTCGTTGTTTATTCCTATCACCAAGCGATAAGAGCCTAAGAGGCTAGGGTACTTAAGAGAGCCTCGCTCCACCCTCCCTCTGGGGAATCTACAACGGGAAATCCATTTGACAGTCAGTCATATACCATAACCCGTTGGCACGTACCGTAAGGTATAAAAAGGGTGCACTCACTTGGTCACTCGAACCCTTGAGTGGGGAGTCCTAGTTGTGAGTAAACCTTCGTCAGTGGGTTGTTTACATTCTCTTAAACCTACATGTGAACCCTAGTTGTATGACCTATAGAAATCATTTTATTTTATGCTTGTGTTTGGGACCATCGTTATTTGGATTAAATTGGACTTTTCGTCAAGAGATATGAACTGGTTTGGCCATTTAAACTGGAACGAGTTCGTGTCCTCTGACAATTGGGTCAAAAGTTTCTAAAATGCCAATGGGCCATTTTGTATTTGGGCCTCTTATCATTTGAAGTTGTTTAGCCATGTATCGCAAAAGTATAAACTTGTTGGGCCTTTTCAACTGAGACAAGTTTGCACCCAGCGATATTATGATTAAATTTTTTAAAATGATAATTGGCCAACTTGTATAAACATCTTGATAGACTTGTGTATTTCATGCATTACATGCATACATACTAACATGCAGTTTAAAAAGACATCATAGATACCGTTTGGGTTAGAGAAGAGACAAGGATTTATGTCACCCCTAGAAGCCAAACCATTACCCAATCCCCCACCATCACATTATAACCTAAGCCTTTACCGTCACTTTCACCAACAAAAGGGCCACGACATCGACAACTACGCCCGACTCCGCCATGAAATCCAAGACCTGATAGACTCCAAGAAAATACCTGACCCAGAAACAGAACAGCCTGACACACACAGAAACCCCTTACCCAACTACCGTGCCATACCACCACCAGCCTATATGATCAATTCTGGCCTCCCAGAAGACCTTGTCCTAAAATCCTTTCACCCTCAAGCCTTTTGCATGGGAATCTGGGATAGTACTAGTGAAGATGAGACTGAGCAGGGGAAAAGCTTTTGGCTTGATTTCTCTAGCAGTGATGAGGAAGAAGTGAGGGGAATGACGCGCATCAGTCATTTTTACAATGATATGGTAGAAAAGGGTAAGGAAGTTTTGACAGATGGTAGAGAAGTGGTTGAGACTGCAGAAAATACTGAGGGGGATATAGTGCTGAAGCAATTGAGGAAGACTAGAGCACAAGTGAGTATCTGGGAACTGTTATGTGCGTCTCGGGAGCATAGGCAGGCCATGGTTGAGGCCTTGAGCAAGATTGTGGTACCGGAAGATGCCAACCCTGCAATATTTGTTGGGTCGGTTCAGAAAGAGGCTTTGCAGATATCTTTTTCTGAGGATGAACTCCCGGCGGAGGGGAGAAATCATAATAGGCCTCTATTTATCAGGGCCGAGGTGAGGGGCAAGAGAACTTCATGTGTGATGGTGGATGACGGTTCGTCCATCAACGTGTGCCCGGTGAAAATTCTGGCGAGATTGGGTATGAAAGCAACAGACTTGGACCCCTCCAGCATGACTATTAAGGCTTATGATGACAGTAAAAGGGGAGTTGAGGGTACTTTTGTGGCTATGGTCAAGGTAGGCCCGATTGAAGATGAGGTTTAGTTCACGGTACTGGACATCCTGGCTACTTTCACCTTATTGTTGGGAAGGCCTTGGTTCCACAAACTTGGGGGCGTGCCTTCCACTTTACATCAGATGATCAAGTTCCCGTATGAGGGAGAAGTTGTTACTATCCGGCTGAGATAGATAATGTCATAGCCGCCTTGGAGATACAACCTTTCACGAGGTTTCAGGTGTCAGCTACTTTTGAGGAGTGGGTGGATCCTAGGGTGGCTAGGATCATGAAAAAAATGAAGTTTGAGCCAAGTGAAGGTTCAAGATTACCAGATTTCAGAAGACAGACTACTCGGAAGGGTTTGTGGTACAAATTTGATGAAGAAAAGATGAAGGTCAAGAAAAAGGGGCTGAAACTGATGGAGTGTTTTGTGAAAGCTTCAGGATATCAAGGGGAGCCTGAACCTGTAGAAGTTAATGGAATTGTGGTACCTGGGTTTGAGATCTTCCAGGATATGTTGGGTAAGAAGCCGATAGTTGAAGAAATTGTGAAGAAAGAAGAAGAGAATTATGAGGAAGAACTAATGAAGTTGGAGAGCCTGACTCTGGGAGAGAACAAAAAGCATGAGGAAAACCTGGTTGCAGAGGAAGAAATGCCTATAGATGATGAAGACATTTACCTTCCTGATTTGTTGAATGTACTTCTACATTATCCAATAATAAAGACATCTCTTTTGCTTACTTGCTTGAGTCATTTCCATTTACTCTGCACGAATCAAGCATATTTGATATCAGTTCGGCCAGAACTACTACATTTAACTTGGGTACACTTGAGAACCCCAAGGAAATTCTGATTGCAAGTGAAGTTACCTCCGAAGAAAGGGAGAAATTAGAAGAGGTATTGGTCAGATATGCCAAAGTGTTTGCTTGGTCCTATGAGGACATGCCTGGGGTAGACAGAAACATTGCCCAGCACACAATACCAACTTATCCGAATATGAGGCCAGTAAAACAGAAACTCCGAAGAATGAGACCAGAATGGGCTGAGAAAGTCAGAGAGGAAGTTAAGAAACAGATAGATGTGGGGTTCCTGGAAGTAGTGAAGTATTCTGAGTGGTTGGCTAATATAGTGTCGGTGCCGAAGAAAGACGGGAAGGTCAGAATGTGTGTAGACTACAGAGATCTCAACAAGGCTTGCCCGAAAGATGATTTTCCTCTGCCGCATATAGATGCTCTGGTTGATAGTGCGGCTTTATCTGCTATGTATTCATTTGCAGATGGGTTTTCAGGTTACAATCAGGTCCTTATGGCTGAGGAAGACAAACACAAGACTGCATTTGTTACTGAGTGGGGTACTTATTGTTACAAGGTAACGACGTTTGGGCTTAAGAATGCGGGAGCTACTTATCAGCGGATGGCCACTACACTTTTCCACGACTTGATGCAAAAAGAGATTGAGGTGTATGTGGATGACATGATGGTGAAATCAGAGACAAGAGTTGGGCACATTGAAGCACTGGAAAGGTTCCTTCAGAGAGTTGACAGATACAACCTGCGGCTTAATCCCAAGAAATGTGTGTTTGGGGTGACATCAGGGAAATTTCTTGGTCATACAGTAGGAATGGGCGGAATAGAGGTAGACTCTGAGAAGATCAAAGCAATCACAGAAATGCCTACACCGAAGACAGAAAAAGAAGTCAGAGCATTCATGGGGAAGATTCAGTACATCAGTCGGTTCATCGCCAAGTTGACATCAGCATGTGAGCCTATCTTCAAACTGTAGAGAAAAGATCAGCCAGTGAGATGGAATGAACAGTGTCAGACAGCCTTCGAAAAAATCAGAGAGTACTTGGTAAAGCCTCATGTATTGAAACCTCCGAGACCGGGCAGACCTTTGATATTGTATTTGGCTATAGAATCAGAAGCACTGGGGGCAATGATGGTACAGGCAGATGAGATAGGGGTAGAACATGCAGTTTACTATCTGAGTAAGAAGATGCTCCCGTATGAGGCTCGATATCAGGAAGTCGAGAAGATCTGTCTTGCAGTGGTATGGGCTTCCAGAAAATTGCGGCATTATTTTCAGTCTTACAAGATCCAGGTAGTGGCAAAGAAGAATCCTCTAAAGTATCTGCATTCAGTGCCTTCGCTAGTGGGGAAATTGGGCAGGTGGTTAGTATTGATGACAGAGTTCGACATTGAGTATCTCACCTCCAAAGTGATCAAAGGGCGAGCAGTTGCACAGAGTTTCTGGCATTGCAACCTGTTGATGGGGATCAGTATAAGTTTGAATTTCCAGATGAAGAGATCAAAGCAATAACAGTTCAGAGATGGAAGATGTATTTTGACGGAGCAGTAAATTACAAAGGAGCCGGAATTGGGATCGTGATAGTAACCCCCGAGGGAGAGACCTTGCCTTTGGCAAAGAGGTTGACATTAAGAGTAACTAACAACATGGCCGAGTAAGAGGCATGCGCTTTTGGTTTGATAGCATTGATAGCCTTGAAGGTCGGGAGTGTGGAAGTCTACAGAGATTCTATGTTGGTAGTCCATCAGATGCGAGGAGAATGGGAATTGAAAGAAGAACGGTTGAAACCTTACATTTTTTACCTCAGAAAGTTGGTACAGGTTATCCCCGAGTGTAAGTTTCAGCACTTACCGAGAGAAGGGAATCAGATGGCCGATGCATTGGCTACACCTGCAGCAACATGGGAAAATCCAGAAAAATTGGTAATAAGACCACTTCTGCTGACAACGGCAAGCAAATCGGTATATGAGATAGAGATGATATTGGAAATAGAGGTCGATGATGGGAAGCCTTGGTATCACGATATTCAGAGGTATCTGGAACGGGGGAAATTCCCAGAAGAAGCAAGCAGAAAGGACCGAGTAGCCATTCAAAATTTAGCCTCCCAATATGTGATTTTGAAAGGGGAGCTGTACAAGAGGCAGGCAAATGGTATTCAGTTGAAGTGCTTGAAGAAAGAAGAGGCTCAGCAGGTAATGGAAGAAGTACATGCCGGAGTATGTGGTCCGCACATGAACGGGTTGAATCTGTCACGTAAGATAGTGAGACAGGGTTTTTACTGGTCGACTATGGAGACAGACTGTGCAAAGATGGTGAAGCATTGTCATGACTGTCAGGTACATGGTAATTTGAATCATTTGCCACACACAGAGTTGCATGGGCTATCAGAGCCGTGGCCTTTTTCAGCTTGGGGGATTGATATGATCGGGGAGATTCGACCGAATGCGTCAAATGGTCATCGCTTTATAATAGTAGCGATAGACTACTTTTCAAAATGGGTGGAAGCTGAATCATTCCGTAACGTCACAGCGAAGCAGATGCCGAAGTTTATAGCTCGAAATCTCATTTGCCGGTATGGTATGCCGCATCATGTAGTGACAGACAGCGGAGTTCAGTTTCAAGGAGAGACGAAGGCAATGTTACAGAGGTACGGGATAGGCCACCATAAGTCATCACCGTACAGGCCGCAGGCAAATGGGGCAGTTGAGGCAGCCAACAAGATTATAAAGACAATTTTAGCCAAGATGACAGAGAACTGCAGAGATTGGGCTGAGAAATTACCATATGCTTTGTGGGGGGTACAGAACATCAGTAAGAACAGCAACATGGGCCACACCTTACTCTTTCGTCTATGGAATGGAAGCAGTATTGCCAGTAGAAATGGAAATACAGTCTATGAGAGTATTAACAGAGGCAGAATTACCGGAACAGGAGTGGGCCGCACAGAGGTTTGATCAGTTAGCACTATTGGATGAGAAAAGAACGAGGTCTTTGTATCACATGCAGTTGTATCATAAGAGACTAGCCCGAGCATTCAACAAGAAAGTACGCCCCACCAAGATCAGAAAGGGTGATTTGGTACTTAAGAAATCAAGGCCGTCGACGACAGATCCAAGAGGAAAGTTCATACCTAACTGGGAAGGACCTTACATAGTGCGGAAGGTAATGGGAAATGGAGCAGTGAAGCTATCAGACTTGGAGGGGAACGAGTTCACCGAGCCGATCAACGTAGACAGATTGAAGCAGTATTTTGCCTGAGGGAGAGAAGACTGAGCAGTCACCAAGGAAATTACTAGAAGACCTAACCCAACGGGATAAGAAAATCATTCATGAATACACGTAACATTGCATTCTCTTCGTGTTTGTTCTTGGTTTTGTGTTCGCAGGTTCGAAGAAAAGAGAAAGCGGCAGAAGTGAGCCAAACAGTGTCGGCGCAGCTTCAATCTTGGGGATGAGTCCCAGGGGGAGAGGCCCACATCAATAGTTTTTGGGATAAGTCATAGGGGGCGAGGCCAATATCAGCTTTGGGGCAAGACCCATGTCAGCTTGGGGGCGAGGCCCATATCAGCTTGAGGGCGAGGCCCACGTTAATTAAGAATCAGTCTTGCCGGGTATGGCACTCTGGGGGTGAGGCCCACATCAACATTAATAGCAGTCTTGCAAGGAACGGCACTCTGCGGGTTGAGGCCCACATCATTATCAGTCTTGGCCAGGTATGACACTCTGCGGGTTAAGGTCCACATCACTATCAGTATTTGCCGGGTATGACACTATGCGGGTTGAGGCCCACATCACTATCATTCTTTGCCGGGTATGGCACTCTGGGGGCGAGGCCCACATCATTATCAGTCTTTCCTGAGTATGACACTCTGGGGGCGAGGCCCACATCATCATATCAGTTTTTCCAAGAACGACACTCCGAGCTTGGAGACATCAGATCAGTTTTGCCAGGTACGGCATTCCGGGTATGGAGACATCAGATCAATTCTGCCAGGTACGGCACTCTGGGTATGGAGACATCAGATCAGTTTTGCCAAGTACGACACTCCGAGTATAGAGACATCAGATCAGTTTTGCCAGGTACGACACTCCGGGTGGAGACACAGTATCAGTTTGGGGTGAGGCCCACACTAGTATCATTTTGGGGCGAGGCCCACACTAGTATCAGTTTGGGGCGAGGCCCACACTAGTATCAGTTTGGGGCGAGGCCCACACTAGTATTAGTTTGGGGCGAGGCCCACACTAGTATCAGTTTGGGGCGAGGCCCATATCGGTTTGGGGCGAGGCCCACATCAGTGTCAGTCTGGGAGTGAGGCCCACATCAGTACCAGTTCAGGGTCGAGGACCCACTACATCATCAGTTTGAGGGTGAGGTCCCTATTGTCAGCGGTGTTGGGTCGAGGTGCCCCCGTTGTCGGCTGTAGTTCTGGGTCGAGGTGCCCAGGGTCGAGGTGCCCACTACATCATCAGTTCGAGGGCGAGGTCCATATTTTCAGCGGTGTTGGGTCGAGGTACCCAGGGTCGAGGTGCCCCCGTTGTCAGTTGTAGTTCTAGGTCGAGGTGCCCAGGGTCTAGGTGCCCACTACATCATCAGTTCGAGGGCGAGGTCCCTATTGTTAGCGGTGTTGGGTCGAGGTGCCCTCGTTGTCGGTAGTAGTTCCGGGTCGAGGTGCCCAGGGTTGAGGTGCCCACTACATCATCAGTTTGAGGGTGAGGTCCCTATTGTCAGCGGTGTTGGGTCGAGGTGCCCAGGGTCGAGGTGCCCCCGTTGTCGGTTGTAGTTCCGGGTCGAGGTGCCCACTACATCATCAGTTCGAGGGCGAGGTCCTTATTGTCTGCGGTGTTGGGTCGAGGTGCCCAGGGTCGAGGTGCCCCCGTTGTTGGTTGTAGTTCCGGGTCGAGGTGCCCACTGCATCATCAGTTGTAGTTCTGGGATGCGTCCCATGATCGAGGTCCACTGCATCATCAGCTCAGCTCGAAGCAGCAGGTAAGTCCGCTGGCAGCTGGTGAGCCAGGTAAGTAAAAATGCATTGCATAACTTTGATAGGATTGTCATTGTCACACACTGCACAAGTCCCATCAAAGTGGGGGCGATTGTAGGCACTGCATTTTTCATGTAAGTCCCGATGATGAGCCTCGAATGGAGGCACTACCTTTTAAGTCATGGGAGTCGCGGAAAATGGTCGTCGAAAAGGGAAAGTCAAGAGTTGATATATTTTGGTTTTGATTCGCTAAGTTCGCTCGGAGTTTGCTTGTTGAATCTTTATTTCGAGGTATATCTTTCGCCCGAAATCACCGCAAACCACTCTAAGCCCACCTAAACACCGAAATCCACATCCAAAGCCCATGAAACCAAGACGAATTAAGCACCAAGCCCACCATCTAAGAAGCCCACGCCCATGCACACATTTTCACCCTTCCATTCACTATTCAAACATGATTTACCCTTCTACCAACTTACTTTAAACCATTGACTTCACTTTTACCATGGTATCAACTTTCCAAGCCGTTAAATGAATCAACCCCACTATACCCCACGTCCAAACCCTATTATTTCCACCAATTCATGCATGATTTCCCCTCTCCACGTATATCAGCCCATTTTATTCCATCAAACACAAAATGCCAAAACCCACCTCACTTTCCTAACAAACCAAAGCACTAACCAACAAATGATATTCCATTCATCAAAGAAAGCCCACACGCCCATTCCATACAATTATCAAAACAATTCCCTCCTAAACACCAAACAATAAACAATAATTCACAAAGCCACCAATCACCATCCTCCCCCAAACACTAACCAACAAAAATAATTCCCTCACAATTCCTTCACACACCAAACAAAACACTAACAAACAAGAAACCCATGCAAACCATTCCCCCACACATGCATCCTACGTAAGTATTCCATACAATTATCAAAACAATTCCCTCCCAAACATAAACTTGCAAAACAAACCCACACTCCACGCCCATGCACCCATGCTCCCACCATGCAGTAACCTCTCTCCCATTGGCCTATATAAACCATCATTTTTCTTCCCTTAGGGGGCTAGCACATATCAAGTACACATTGATCAAATACTAAGCATTTTGGAAATCAAAGTCACGCCCAAAGGCCATCCTTCACAGCCCCCTCATTCAGCGCATACAAAACCTCCAAGACAGCCCTTCATTCAGCCCCTTACACGCCTAAAATCACTGCCTCAAACAGCCCTCCACTCTCACCTAAGTCACTGCCTCAAACACGCCCCTCACTACTTCAGTTTAACCCCTGAAACTTGCGTCCAAACCACCCCATTTTAGCCCCTCAAACCAGTGCACACAGCCCTCATTTAACCCTCATTGATCACGCCCAAAATAGCAGTTCACGAACTCAAAACAGTCCCCAAATCCATCAAAACAGTAAGCAAAAAAAACTGCACTTGAAAGTCCTTAAGTAAACCGAGCAAACGGCAGCCCAACACCTCCCAAAAATCACCAAAACCGACCTTAATTCACTGCCAACCAGCGAGCTAATTGTGGAGACTTGAATCGCAGCGAAACGAACTCAAAACAGCGGACAAAACAGCGAAACAACGAGCAAAAACGTCAAAACAGCGAACCAAAAAAGTTACCGAGTGATAGCCCTTCCGACGGCCGTATAACGTACTTCCGAGAGACGACAAAAAGGTTAGACCTGAGGGCACCTATTACTAAATTTATATACATGAAATAATGACTTAGGAAGTTTATTTTATGGTATTTTTGCATGAATAATTAATTTAGCATGTTGTTTAAATTTTTTACATGAAATAATGACTTAGAAAAATGTGTTTTATGATGATTGGCGTGAATAATTAATTTAACATGTCATTTATTTTACGTTATGTAAGTTAGTAACGTAGAAAAGCATGTAACTTACTTTTCCATCGTATGAATGTCATTAATTAGTGTATGATGTGATATCGGGTGAATGGAATATGTGTTATTTTGTGGTATATTGGATGGAAACCCGGACATAAATTCCATAGCCGAATCCGAATGGACGGTAATATGGTTTGCACTCGGGATACAATGCCCCGTACCACTTGAAAGATTCATATGTTTCATTCCACTCAAACTTGTATGTGAGCATGATTAGGCTATTAGAATGTTATTTTATTTTGGGCATGACTTAGTTATTTACCTTTTGCATTAGGAATTTAAGTTATGGTATGTTTATATCATTATTTACTTAGCATGTTTGATATGTGATACTATGTGTTTGCCGTTATAGAAAATTACTTTCAAAGCATGATGACTTAGACATATGATTTATTTTTATGAATGTGAACTAGATTTAGGTTATTCTTGGACATGTATGTTGTGTAGACTTGGTTAAATTATTGCACAAATCCGCTCATTACAAGTGGCATAAGTAAGGGACCATTCCGAACCCAACGGTTTGAGTTCTTCCCTTGCGAGGGGTGAGTGCGGCCTTAGATTATTTTTCCGATTCACACCGGGTGGCGACTCCTTTATTCTCTGGTTTAGTCCCCCGTGGGCTACTCCGTACTCCCAACTAGGCCTTGAGTCTAGAACAGCATGCGTCGCTCAGTTTCTGTTGTCTACAGCCAATTCATTGAGACAATATGCAATGGTGAGTTTATACGAAAGGACCCTGAAGAGGCATTAGAGTACTTAAATGACCTAGCCAAAAAATCTCACACTTGGACTGGACCTAATGCCTTGGATAACACTGATAAGACACATCCCACTCCTTCTAGCGGAGGCATACACCACTTTAGGGAAGAGGATAGTCTTAGAACACAGGTTGAGCTATTAACTAGAGAGATATGAGCCTTAAAAGTCAAAGATAGCAAGACTATGCATGCGGTAGCCCAGTTAGAACCTCAAGGAATGTGTTTTCTGTGTAAAGAGAGTGACCACCTAACCCAAGAGTGTCCTTTATCTAGTGAGACGAGGGAAACATATGAGGAACATTGCAATATCTTAGGGATGTACAAGAAACCTTATAAATCATATTCAGATACTTATAATCCTGGTTGGCGAAACAACCCAAATTTTAGTTGGAAACATTAGTCTCAACAACCCACTCAAACATCACAACCTAGAAGTTACAGTGCCCCACAGTTTCACACACCTGCCATTCCTAGAAATTCTTGAGAGGACACTGTGCACGCATTTATAGAGGCCCAAAGTAAAACTAATCAAAGGTTTGAGTCACTGATAGCTCAGGTGGTTGAAGATAATAAGGAGATAAAGAGTCAAGTCTCTAAGTTGACTAATGTACTGAGTGTGCAAGAATAAGGAAAGTTTCCATCTCAGGCTCAGCCAAACCCTCAAGGGCAACATATGGTACAAGTTAATCATGAAGCATCCAATGTAAAAAGTGTTAATGCCATAATCACTAGGAGTGGTAACGAGGTAGGCTTGCAGGACACCTCCAACATTATAGGTGACCCCAAAGATATTAGTACCAATATTCCTCAGGAAGAATAAGAGACACAGAGCCCAATTAGAGTACCTTTCCCTCAAGCTCTTAGGCGTACTGTGAGAGCTACAGACCCTAATGGTGAGATCCTATCACATTTAAAGCAAGTAAAGATTAACCTTCCTCTGTTACATATGATCAAACAGATTCCCATATATGCGACGGTTTTGAAGGATCTATGCACCATGAAGAGAAAACATCATGTAAAGAAGACTGCATTCTTAACAAAATAAATAAGTGCAAAGATTGACGAGAGGCCCCCCCCAAAATACAAGGATCCAGGATTCCCCACTATTACTTGCCACATTGGCACATATGAGTTTGGTCAAGCTTTATTAGATTTAGGAGCCAGTGTTAATCTCATGCCATATTCTATTTATCTGCAGCTCAAACTTGGAGAGATTAAACCTACTTCTGTGGTTTTACAGTTAGTTGATCACTCTATCAGAACACCGCGGGGACTAGTTGAAGATATTTTACTGCAAATTGATAAATTCTACTACCATATTGATCCTGATTTTGGACACTCAATTTGTGGTTAACACTAAGTCAAAAAATCCACTTATCTTAGCTAGACCTTTTATTGCTACAACTAATGCCCTTATCAATTGCAGGAACGGTCTCATGAAGATATCATTTGGGAGCATGACACTAGATGTAAATATTTTTCATGTTGAGAAACAACCACGAGATGATGATGAATGTCTCTATACATACTTGATAGACACAGTCTCATCGGAAACATCTTCTTTACAACATGAATCTCGCCCTCCCGATCCGGACCTAATCCCAAAGAACCGTAAAATGAGGAAACGAAGAGTTAGTGCTCACTTAAGGATGATCCCTGGAAAGTTAAAAAGAAGGTTGAACCAATTTTTCCTTATATGCAGCCTAAAATCTCAACCATCAGTAGACCCTGGGGGATCCATGGATATATTGCAACAGGCAGACAAAAAATTATTTTTCATGCCTTAATCACCAAGGTCTGCCGAAGAAGAAAGAACATGGGACTATTTGGTCCACTACATGGAAGCCACCATGACAACTTGGGTGATTGTGTCCAGTTGAAGATGTTAAACGTAGCTCTAGCGGGGAGGCAACCCTTGCATCTGCATTTATTTTATTCATTTTATTTTATTATTTTATTTTATTTTTTTTACTTTAGTTTTATTTTATTGTGTGCTAATTGCATGTTTATTATTTGCATGAGTATTCACGCAGGTGCTAGCGCAACCACACAGCTCACACAACCAAAGTCTCACCAGCAGGAGTCTGATCAACTCCATGCCTGGTAGTGTTATTCCTCACTTCTTTTTATTTTTATTTATCTTACATCGAGGAAAATATAAGTTTTAAGTGTGGGGTGTTTACACGTAGTGATAATACCTGTTATAAAAAAAAATTATTTTTAGTCCTTAATAGTAAATCATAAGTCCAATGATGAATATTGTTTGCTTTAGGATGAAAACTTAGAAATTAAAATTTTTTAATGTACTTTTATCTGATGCCTTGAGTAGTTGATCTAGGTTAGACTCGTAAGCACTTAACTATAGGTTTTTAGCAGTGAAAACCTAGGTAGTTGGCAAAGTGACTAGTTTAAGAAATTGCATGTCGATGAATATGGTTGGTTTCTCTAAGTCCCAAAGATCATTTTAAGCATAGAAACATCATGTGAATACATCAAAGAAGTTACGGAATACTTACATTGATTGGTTGAGGCGATGCGATGAAGAGCAAAACTTTTTAAGCCCATTGAAGTATCGGCAGTGGCTATTTTTGTCCTCCTCAAATTCGGCCATGGAAGGATCTCTCAAGCTCCAAGCTTTGGTTTATGATTCCATGCTCACGGGTGCGGTTCCGTATCACCTTCGCAAGACTCTTTTGTGTGCTAGCACTCTGATTTTGCAACAAAATCTGCACTATGCTTCTTCTATGCTCACGGTTTTTGAAGAACCAAAGAAGAGAAGAAATGGCCTCTAAGGCCGAGAGAGATGAGAGAAGGGAGAGATTGTAAAATGTTAAGTTTGGTTGTTGGAAATTAAGTGTATGTAATACACAAAAAAAAGTCAAATACCAAATAAAATATTGATAAATGTCTTTCAAGCCATCAAAAGCTTTCCAACAACTCACATCAATCACTCAATCAAGTGACTAGTTGTAACATCACTCAAAGTGACAAGTGATTTGACGCTTGATGTGACTTGTGGGCCCCACTCGATTTAAAATATGAGTGCGTCCGCAAACACTCCCGGGCTCGGGTTCGTTAATTCCGAATTAACGAATTTTCCATTGCGACGTAATTAAATAATTACGCCTAGCAAAATCACTATTCACGTCGCTAACGAATTAATTCTAAATTAACTCGTTCGCCCAAATTAAAATCTAATTTCAATTCCGCGTTGAAATCCAATTTCGTATAATATATCGAATATATTATTTTATCGATTAATTCCAAATTAATCGTTTTCTCTCTTTTAATTAATATTTTATCCCAGATAAAATATCTCCATAATTAATCCCAGATTAATTTTCTCTCTCATCTAATTAATCTCAGATTAATAAAGTGCGAGTCATACGTCATCGGTGAATCTTCGGGAAACGACCCATGAGATCCCCGGATATGTTGGCAGTAAATCTGATCGTCGGACTATCCGAACACGTAAGTACCTAGTACTACGTTTGTATCGATTTACAAGACAAGGTTGGCTTCCAGCAAAGCGCCATGCCTACCCAATTCTCCAGAAATATCCTTACTGGAATATGTGATCTATATCAGGCGTAGTATACGTAGTATTGCGTATTTCGATCCAGCATCGGATGTCACGTGCAAGGCCTGGGGCTGGAAATGTGTCTGCCCTGTACGAAGCACATATCAGATCTCTGGTAATTAGTCTCTATATCGGATAATCATGACCTAGTCATATTATCCTGATGACTGAAGTACATAAGAGAACCAGTTTCGTATCCTACGTGATCATCATCTCCACTATGACTGGAGTGATACTTCCATCTCGACATCACACCCAATACACTACGATTCTCAATATACCCAGAAGAGGCGTACACAAAACCTGTTAAAGCCCTGGACGACCAAAACCAAAATATATTGATTGTCGCAAGTATTAGCTGTGTAAGTCTCAGGTTAAGACCAAATACACCTACCCTGATTCGGACTTCCGTAGACACATAGTCACACTACCAATGGAATTCCGAGGGGTCTATCCAGAGCGAAGCTGTTTTTCGTACCATCGGTAAAACACAACCTCCTACTACACTTGCATGAGTATCCTATACTCAAATATATGAGAACTATGTCCTTATGCCCTCATAACACGCACAAGTGTAATACTAGTCTATTCTGCATTATCGATGTCCAATCATGATAATACTACGACTAGGGATATTTAATGATTAAACCTTTATGGATTGATACTGTCTCATATCTTATCAATCCGGAACTAATCATATGGACCATCTATCATTTATACATCTTGGTAATCTAATTACAAATGATAGAAGAGCAATTTCCTTTGTCACATAGTTAATTTGTACAGCAACACCATGATCAGTACAAATAGTGACGCTATGGGTCATAACTGTTCAACAGAATGACCGTTTGCTTAGTTTTTTTATCTAGATTTGTTAGTGTTATGATGTATGGTATGGTTAAAAAAAAACAAGAAATTAAACTATCTATAACCGATAAGCGTGAAGCTACCCCTGGGGAGTATTAAGACCACCATGAGGAGAAATGATACCTTAAAGGGTAGGTGTATTGAAAAAAAGAAGAAAGAAAATGGTTTTGATAGAAGAAGAAGAAAAAAAAATCATACCATACTGAGCAAATAAAGGCAATTACAGAGCATATTTTGGATATCTAGGTTGGTTTGACCCATCATATCCCAATTTTTAAACAAAATCATTGAGTTGGCTTACCTAGGAGTCGATGAGTGAATGAACCTTTACACACACACACACTGTGAGTCTGGCTTCGATGATATATTCAAGAACTTGGATTTGAGTTGCTTTGAGTACTTTGAAAGTTCTCTAATTTCAGTACTATGCATCTGTTGAGAACGATAATATGTGTAACTATTTGCACTATTTCATTTTGTTATTTTTGCATGATTGCATATGTTTTGAATGACGTTTGTGGGTGTCATCGCTGTAAGCTCTCACGAGACTATAACTCGTCCACTAGGGCCACCTAGGGGATTAAAAGCCTTATTGCATACGCTAAATGCAATTGTGATCCCTACTAAAGTGGCTTAAATTGTTTTTATTTATTTATTTATTTTTAATTTAATTTAGTTTACATTTTCCTTTTACGCTTGAATTGCTAGGGACTAGCAATAAGCTTATTGGGGTTGTGATAAGTGCGTGAAAATATACTTTGAATATCACTAATTCATCTCTATTGTTAAGTATTTAATCTTAATTATAGTTTATTTTATGTTTTGTTATTAGGAAGCAATGAAACATGAAGATTGAAGGGATTGTATATGTTTCGGGACCTTCCGGACGCATCGGAAGCACCCGAGAAGAGCAGAAATGATGAAAGCATTATTTCAGAAAAACTACCACGCGTCACGACGCGCCCTCAGACTACACACATAGAGAATGACCGAGAGTTGGGCACCGCAACGCCACTTTCTGGCATTGTGGTGCTCCGATAGATCCGCAGACACTTAATTAGGTTGTATTTTATGCGCATATGGACTCCAGGACTTCTCTATATATACCCAAGCTAGTCCAAAACCCTAAAGGAGAGAAGAAACACATAACAAAGATATTAAATCACATATTTGAGAGAAAATAACGAAGAAGCTTCAGGCCAGACATGATGCTTCTGCAATCTCTCCAAGCTATGTCACTTTCTTCTATGAAGAACTAATCTCCTAGGCAAAGCTAAGGATGAACTCTTGTAATTAAGTTCTTATATTCATGTTTTTGATTCCTGAATGATCTTCAATGTTTAATATAATTGATGATTTGTTATTCTTTATTATCTTTTGATTATGAATCCAGAGATTGTGTTTTACCAATTTACAATAGGAATAGTCATGCTTCTTCTATGTGTGATTGGGGAACCCAGTTGTGACTGGTAATGTTGTTTTACGAGTTAATCTTCTGTTGTATATTACATGTGGGTATATTGTTGATGTTAGATAGGTCATAATGATAACATTATGTGTTGTTAACATAGAGAAAGCAATTCACAAGTTACCTTAGAATTTAATATGTTTTGAATTGAAATATCTTTCGATTGTTGGTTTGGGATGTGAAACCTTCAACTGAGTAATAAAAGGAATCAACTACTGAATATAGGGATTTGATACAAGAGGGATTCCCGACGCTTTACTACTTTTCTCTACTGACAACTCTTAATTATTTTTCATAGTTTTTACTTTACATTACCATTTAAATCCTTTTTCTTTAATTAAGTTATTGATAACGGTTTTTTAAGTGAATTAGTCCCTTGTAACCATCTCTCTGAGGAATCGACACCCCAATAATACTGCGATAACTGCGAGTACTTTTTTGGCGTAATCAGAGTCTGATTGAGGATTGAAGAGGACAACAAGAGGTCCGTGAAGGCCTGCTACAAGACTATTGAGTCTAAGGCCAACATCGTCGAGAGTGGAAAGGGTTGCAAAAAGATAAAGAATAGTGGAGCTAATTCTTCTGAAGCAAACAAGAAATTCAAGGGGAAATGCTAAATCTGTGGAAAAAACGGTCACATGGAAAAAGACTGCAGAAACAATAATTCTCAAGACAAAGGCAAGAAAAAGAAAAATGAGGCCCATGTCACTGAGGATCAACAACTAACTGATGAGATCTCAGAAATAAACCTCTCAGAAGTTGTAACAAAGCCAACTTGGTCGGGAATCCGAGAGAATATTGGGTAGACACTAGGGCTACTCGTCATATTTTTCCTGATAGCAAGATATTTTCCTCGTATCAGAAGGTCAATGGTGGCGATCATCTGACAACGGGAAACTTCTACCTCTATAGTGGTTGGACAAGGCATAATGGTTCTGAAGATGACATCCAGAAAAGAGCTTACATTGAAGAATGTTCTGCATGTTCCTGATATTCGAAAGAACTTAGTAAGAATGGTTTTAAGCTTGTATTTATTTCTGACAAGTTTGTACTGTCTAAAAATGATGTTTATGTAGGAAAATGATACCTTACTGAGGGCCTTTTCAAGTTCAATGTAATGACTGTCAATCGACACAGTGCTAATAATAAAGCTACATCTTCCGCTTATATTATTGACTAAAAAAATATATGGCATGAGAGATTATGACATGTTAATTATGATACAATGCGTAAATTAATTAACATGGACCTTATACGTAAATTTACAATTGATAACCAACATAAATACGAGGCATGTGTTAAAGCAAAAATACATGGAGCATCATTTCAATCCATAGAACAAAGTTCTGAACCCATGGAACTTATACACTTCGATGTGTGTGATATGAATATTGTGCAAACAAGAGGCGGTAAAAAGTATTTTGTCACTTTTATCGATGATAGCACAAGATTCTGTTATGTGTATTTACTGAGGAGCAAAGATGAAGCTATTGAGAGCTTTATACACTATAAGAACGAAGTTGAAAATCAACTTGGCAGGAAAATCAAAAGAATTAGGAGTGATGGAGGAGGTGAATATGTGTCACCGTTTGGTGAATATTGTTCAAATCATGAAATTATTCACTAAACTACTGCTCCTTATTCGCCTCAACAAAATGGGATTGCGGAACGCAAAAATTGAACATCGAAGGAAATGATGAATGCCATGTTGACAAGCTCTGGTTTACCCCAGAACTTGTGGGGGGAAGCCTTGTTTTCCGCTAACTATGTTCTGAACAAGCTACCTCACAAAAGATTGGCAAGACACCATATGAATTGTGGAAAGGTCACGTACCTTCCTATAAATATCTGAAAATATTGGGGTGTATTATCAAAGTAATGGTTCATATACCTAAAAAGGTTAGAATATGACCCAAGACTATTTATTGTATATTCATTAGATATGCTCACAATAGTAGTGCGTATCGATTCTTGATACATAAGACTGAAATTTCTGACATCAATCCAAATATGATAATTGAGTCGAAGAATGCGACATTTTTTGAAGAGACATTTCCTTGCAAGGAAAGACAAAGAACAAAGTCTCTCAAAAAAAACTACTGATACTGTTAAAGGCAATGATCAAGTTGACCAAGAATCGGATCAATATGAAAATATTGAGGAAATTGAACCTAGACGTAGCAAAAGAGCTAGAATGTCTAAGTCATTTGGACCCGATTTTCTGACATACCTGTTAGAAAATGAGCCTCAAAGCTATAAAGAAGCAATGTCTTCATCGAAGACACTTTATGGAAAGAGGCTTTCAGTAGTGAGATTGATTCCATCGTACAAAACCATACTTGGGAGTTGGTTGATCTTCCTCCGGGTTGTAAACCACTGGGCTACAAATGGATATTCAGACAGAAGATGAAATCAGATGGATCAATAGATAAGTACAAGGCAAGACTTGTCATAAAGGGTTACAGATAAAAAAAGGCTTTGATTACTTTGATACCTATTCACCAGTGACTCGTATCATATGAATAAGAATGCTCATAGCTATAGCAGCTATATTTGGTCTGGAAATACATCAAATGGATGTGAAGACAACAATCTTAAATGGTGAACTGGATGAAGAGGTTTACATGGAAAAACCAGAAGGTTTCAATTTTCCTGGACAATAATAGAAGGTGTGCAAACTTGTAAATTCCTGATATCGATTAAAACAAGCACCTAAACAATGACATGAAAAAATTGACAAAGAGATATTGTCAAGTGGGTTCAAAATCAATGAGTGTGATAAGTGTGTATACACCAAATCAACTCAAAAAGTACATGTCATTGTATGTCTCTACGTAGACGATATGCTAATAATTGGTAGTAATCATGAGACGATTCAGTCTACCAAGAAAGTATTGACCATCAAATTTGTATGAAATATTTATGAGTAGCTGATGTAATCTTAGGAATTAATTTTTCCAGAACATTAGATGGGTATCTATTATCTCAGACTCATTATGTTGAAAAGATACTTGAGAAATATAAAAAAGAAGATCTAAATATGGCTAGAACTTCTATAGACCTAACTCTTCATTTATCAAAGAAAACTGGCTCAAGCGTATCGCAATTAGAGTATTCAAGAATCATCGAAAGTCTGATATATCTCAAAATTACACATGACCTGATATCGCTCAAGTTGTAAAGAGGCTTAGCAGATATACGAGCAATCGATGACATAACCACTGGAAAGCCATAGTAAGAGTTTTAAGGTATCTGAAAGAAATTTCAAAATATGGTATGCATTATACGAGATATCATGTTGTTCTAAATGGATACATCGATGCTAACTGGATATCTGATACAGTGGATTCCAAATCTACGAGTGGGTTTATTTTCACACTTAGTTGTGTCGTCGTGTCATGGAAATCCTTGAGGAAAACGTGTATTGCCTGGTCTACTATGGAATCAAATTTCATAACATTAGACAAAGCAGCGGAAGAAGCAGAATGGCTTCAAAATTTCATAGAGGATATTCCAAACTGGCCCAAACCAGTGCCAGCGATAAGTATACATTGTGATAGTCAATCGACTATTGGGAGAGCCCGAAATATAATATTTAATGGTAAGTCTCGACGTCGCAGGCATACACCATATGACAACTACTCTCAAGTGGAAAAATTTCGATAGAATATGCCAAATCAAAGGAAAACCTAGCGAATCCACTTACTAAAGGTTTACATAGAGAGCAAGTTGAGAAGTCATCTTGGGGAATGAGCTTGATGCCTATAAATTAAGAATTGTCACTGTGGAAACCCAAGGTAGCTAACTAGAGATCCCAAGATCTAGGTTCAAAAGAGACAACTTAAACTTATGCAATTCAAAACAAGCATTGTAGAGTTTTATACTCTTTCCCATTCCTGTAATGATGCAGAGTGTTGTCTGTCAAGACTTGGATAAACTTATTACTTTTTTTTTATAGTAGATCATATATTTCAAGTAAGAAGTGGGGCCGCTTCCATGGAAGTTTTAACGGCTGAATTCCCTAAAGTACTTGATGAATCCAGGACCAATGTTCATGGCTGAAATGAACACAACCGTAGAATGAGAAATGGTCGAAGTGAAGGTGTGTGTTGCCAATTGTCTTGGTTTACACCAACGGCAGAACAGTTCAAGACTATGGGTCACTGGTTTGCCAAGTAAATTTGATTGTCATTTACTTGGAAAGGTTAAAGGTGAAAGCTACATATTTCGATGCAGTTTTATTTCACGGAAACTCTCTTTAGTGTCTTCATTAATATAAAGAGAATTGTGGGGGATTATAATAAATTCTCTTAATATATATAGATATATGTAGGAGAGGTATGTGTTGGTTTTTAATACGGTCCAGGATCAAACAAGCAATGAAATATATGTGCGAATACATCGAGGAAGGTAGCGGAATACTTACATCGATTGGTTGAGTCGATTTGGAGACGAACGAAGGCCAAAAACGCACTGCCAAGGTCGCCCAACTGCAGCAGTCCACTGTCTCCAAAAATAGAAATTTGAGATGCGAAACGGAGCTCCAAACTTCGTCGAATGGATCCCGGCTCATGGGCGAACCTCCCTACCACCTTCGCAAGACTCGTAAGCGTGCTAGCGCTTGAGTTATCACCATGAAAACTCACCCTTGCTTCCCTTTATTCACGCCTAAATCAGCTCAAACCAGTGAGGATTTTCACTGTTTGGGCGTGAGGAATGTTGAGAGAAAAGAGAGATACAAATTTGTGTATATTGTATTAATGAAATGCATTTGAAGTATATCTTATATACTTGTGTGAAATTCATTTTAATTTCACTTGCATTTACCTTTAATTTGAATTTCAAAAGTCAAACAAAAAGGCAAACACTATGCATGTCAATCACAAGTCTAGTCCATCACTATTCATATCAACTTTATTTAAAGTGACATGATGTCAAGTCACATCACTCAAAGTGACAAGTGATTTGACGCTTGATGCGACTAATTGATTTGACGCTTGATGCGACTTGCGTTGCCGCACTCGAATTCGAAATACGAATGCGCTCGCAATCACACTCGGGCTCGGGTTCGCTAATTCTTAATTAGCGAATTTTCCGTCGCGTCGTAATTAAATGATTACGCCTAGCAAATTCACTATTCACGTCGCTAACGAATTAATTCTAAATTAATTCGTTCGCCCGAATTAAAATCTAATTTTAATTCCGCGTCGAAATCTAATTCCGTTTAATATATCGAATATATTAATTTACCGATTAATTCCAAATTAATCGTTATCTCTCTCTAGACGATATTTTATTCTAGATAAAATATCTCCGTAATTAATCCTAGATTAATTTTCTCTCTCTTCTATATAATCCCAGATTATTCAAGAGTGCGAGTTGTGCGTCATCGGTGGATTATCGGGAAGCGACCCATGAGATCCCCGGATAAGTTGGCAGTAAATACGGTCGTCGGTGTATCTGAATCACGTACGTACCAAGTACTACGTTCTACCGATTTACGAGACAAGGTCGGCTCCTAGCAAAGCACGATGTCTACCCAATTCTCCGGTGATATTCATCCAATGAATAGTAAGATCTGTATCAAGCGTAGTATACTAATGTATTGTGGATATTAGTCCAGTATCGGATAATCACGTACTAGGGCTGGGGCTGGATAAGTGTCTGCCCCGTCCGAAGCACATATCGGATGTCTGGTAACATAGTCTCTATAATCGGATATTCATGACCTGGTCATAATATCCTGATTGGCTGCGCAGCATTCAATAGCACTAGTACCGTATCCTGTGTGACATCATCTCCAATATGACTGAAGTGATACTTCCGTCTCGACATCACATCCAATACACTATGACTCTCTGATAAACCCAGAAGTGGTGTACACAGAACCGTTTAAAGTCCCCTACCACCAAGACCAAAGTCTATCGATTATCGTAAGTATTAGCGATGTAAGTCTCAGGTTAAGACCATACACACCTACCTTGATTTCGGCCTCCCATAGACACATAGTCATAATACCAATGGGATTCCGAGGGGTCTATCCAGAGCGAAGCTGTTTCCCGTACCGTCGGTGAAACACGACCTCCTATCGCACTTGCACAAGTATCCAATACTTATATATATGAGAACTATGCCGTTGTGCCCTCACAAACGCGCACAAGTGCAATACTAGCCTATTCCGCATTATCGATGTCCATTCTCGATAATACTCCGGCTAGGGATATTTAATGATTAAACCTTCGGGGACTGATACTGTCTCATATCATTCTCAGTCCATGTACTAATCATAGGGACCTCTCTTCATTTATATATCTATGGTGATCTAATCACAAATGATGAGAGTGCAATTTCTTTGTCACATAGTTAATTTGCTACAACAACACAATGATCTGTGCAAATAGTGACGCTATGGGTCATAATGTCCAACAATCTCCCACTTGGCACGTAGCGAGTCACTCAAGTGTCCTACACCTGAACTATGTACGGTTCGCTCAAATTGCTGAGGAAAGGTTTTCGTCAGCGGATTTGTTTGTTTATCGTTTGACGCGATTTATACGATCATCACATCGCCACGATGTATGATCCGAACGAATCAGATGATATAGAAGTATATATCTGGATCGTCGATGAGACCTTTAATTCCTTAGCCTATGCTGACGCCTAGCTCAGCTGCTAACAGAACTTTATCTAATCTAATTAGATTTATTTTCGACCCAGACGGTCTTCTATTGCTGCCTCAGCTGCAGCAATAATCCGCATTTGTTGTTTATTCGGCAACAGTTATCTTGCTAGGAAGATTTCCAGCTTACTGTCCCTGTTATTCAAACTTTATAGTACCGTAGTATTTTAATTGTTTGGAAACTTGCAGTAGTGATCCCAGTCACTTCAAGTTCTCCTTCTCCATAGTTTAAGATAGCATCTTTAGTTCTCTGAGATACTAACAGATGTCCTCAACTTCAATCCAGTGACTATCACTTGGATTGACCCGATCGTGACTCCATATGCTCGAAGCGTATGAGACACCAATACAGGTACATTTTAAATGTACAATTTCCCAGAGAGTGTTAACAACTTCAAATCTATCCCAGTAGATCTTTATTCCTTGAATAAAGGTTGTTACTCCCCAGAATTCTACGGAGAATTTCTATGAAAGCCAAGCTTTCGACAATAGCTTTATGGGAATTTTCACTGTCAGTGCGCCCTCCCACTAACCTCCTTATATACACAAGAATTATTTCGTTTTGAGTCAAATCATAAACCATTATGATTATTTCAAAACGTCAGTTCCAAGAACCTTATGCTTGTTTTCAATCCAAACATGGATCGAATAACCCGCAAACCTTGTTTGTCGGTTGTACAAAATCGTCAGAATGTTATAAACATTCTCCAAAAGGTTTCCTTTTCAGGAAAGCGATTTTGATTTGTAACTGACACATTTCATAAATGAAATATACAGTTTTCAACAAGCATCTTCAAAATGGATTTACCATGGCAACAGGTAAAAGGTTGAACCGTTATTAACACAATGTTGATAACGATACCTTTCCGTCAAAAGCCTAGCTTTGTACGTTGGTATGTTGCCATCCATGTATGTCTTCCTTGAAGACGTTTAATGTACCAATAGGCACAATGCTTTGTGGTACAACAACTAGTATCCATAATAGTCGTTATACATGGAATCCATTTCGGACTCATGGCACTTTGCCATAACAGGGAGTCGATACCTCGTATCACTTCCTCAAAACGTAATCGGTGGATATACCTTCACAAGATTGACATCTTAATGAGGTTAGATCAGAAACCCATACCCTAGGTTGTTTTCTGACTCTATCCGATCTACCCGGTTTCTTGTGTATTTGAAGATTAATGGTACAGATTCATCATAGATGAACTGTTTGTGTTCCATTAAGGACTTCGTGCTTTGAATAGTATTACTCCGATTTTCATCGAGTATCACTATCCTCCCACTAACCACTGCATATCGGTATTCCTCTCAGGAAAACCGCATGGTGAGCAACAATCACATTGTTCTCATGTGGGATTTATAAGTACTATACTTATGGTTTCCCATAGGATAACCTATATTGGCACTTATCCAATTTGGGTCTTTTAGTTTGGTATCATCCAAACGTCATGCCTGGCATACCCAAATTATCAGGAATGAGAAACCCCGTTTTTTCCCTGTTCATATCCTATATGACATCTGTCAAACAGATTTTCATGGAACCTTATTCTAAATAAGTTTTGCACTGTTAATACATATCCTATTGAAGGAAATAGTAGCTCAGAGCGACTCGTGATAAACCTTATCATGTCCAACAAAATTCGGTTTTTAGTTCGGACACACCGTCAAACTGACGTGTCTCGGGAGGAGTCCTCATATGAAAGAATACCGTACTCTTTCATGTACGTATGAAACTTACTGCTTAAGTATTTACCAATACGGTCTCACCGTAGCGGTATAATACTATAGCCGATCTGTTTGTATACTTCGTGTCGAAACTCAAAGTTTCGGATTTGTGTTCTTCAAAAGAAACACATAACCATAACGTGATGCCACATCCGTTAAGGTCACGAAATATTCATGTTCACATCTAGCCTAGCTAGATATGGGCCCACTTACTTCACCATGAATAGGGCTTACAGATCGGTGGCCTTTACACTATTACCTAGTAAATAGTATTTTAGGTACTTTACCTAGTAAACTAGAATCGTAGACCTTATTTGAATAGTCAAATCAGTCCTAGTACCCACTCTTCAAAAGTGTGGATATACGAGTCTCGTTTAATTGTGTCCCAGACAACAATGCCACAAATAAGTCTCTATTGATCAAATCAATATGAGCTTATTTATTTGTCATTTTATATTGTTTGAGATTTTATTTATATTCAAAATATAAATTTTGTTATTTACATCTAATGTATTTATCTTGGTATCATCTTTATATAATAAAACACTTAGTGTTCTAGAATATAAAGTTTTATCCGCAACGGATTTAAACACTGATATAGAGATAATGTCTCTAGTCAAACTAGTTACATTATAACAGTTCCTAATTTAAGTACATACCCGAAGGGTAGTTCCTAAACTTAGGTATCCACGGTCGAAACAGCGACTTTCATCCCGTTTCCGATTCGCAGAGAAATCTCGGCTTTGAAGTCAGTATCCTGCTCATAGCGGATTCTGAACATCAATACATATATATTTTATGTACCACACTAAGTATTTAAAATCTAATTTCAATACTAGTAGTGAACATAACTTAGACAAATATATTTAAAGTCAGAGCCTCGCCCTTTCTTTAATTCCTTCGTGTCTTCCATATCCAAATGGTAGTCACTTCGGGATATGTCAATTATCATTTCAATATTTCACAAACCTTTGGCCAAGCCTTGGGTTTCGGAATATCGAAACGATATGCACCTTGTGCTTCATGCCCAATTGCAAACTTTGATACTTTTAAATCTAAAGATAGATTTATTATAAGTATTTTAATTAAGCACTGAAGTCATCATCACATAAATCTTCCAAAGATTTTATGCTCTACTATTGCTTAATTATGGGTTTAATAATAAGTTATTTTATCCAATAAAGTAACCCATTCATTTATTCCCAATTGAAAATTAAATCATTTAAAACATTTAATCCAAGGATTATCTATTTGAAATATTCAACTTTTTCAATTATTACTTGATTTTAATAGTCCAACTATTTAATCAAATTATTAAGGTACTATTTATTATAATGATTACAATAATCCAATTATTTAATCAACTATAATTTTAATATTGATTACTATAATCCAATTATAAAATCAACTATCATTTAATTCAATTATATTGATTACTATAATCCAATTACAAAATCAACTATATATTGAATGAGTTTGTATATAGTCCAACTATATATATTTTTAAAAAACAACATAAAATATTAGTCCAACTAATACTTTTGATTAATATGACGAGTAAAATAAAATGAGCGTGTTTAGCGAGTATTCGAACGAATGTTGCAAATTCAATACTTGCCTCCCACTATTTTTCGTCGAGTCTCTAACCCTCTGTGGAGTACTCGGGAAACCGTGTTTCCTAGTGGGCTAGGATCCCGTTAAAGTATCATACAATCTTGACTTTGGTCAAACAACAAGTTGTATGATACTTAACTAGGTAGATCTCTAAGATCAATTGAATCCCATCCAATTCCTAGATCCGGTAGGTGGACATCCAAGTCCGAAACATATATATAATATATATGTCAATATATCCAATATATTTCCTAACATTTTCTTCTGAATCAACTAAGCGTTGGCTTTGGCTCAATAAGCTTAATGATTCCAGTTAAGCGGGACCCATTGACAGTGGGAAAGCTTTGTAATCCACGTCGATGAACTAGAAGTGACCTTGACTTTGGCCAACAAGTCACAACCGCCCAAGACATGTGATATGGAACAAAGCTTTCGTGGTTCAAACACATTCGCGATGGACATTGATCTTGACTTTGGCCAACAAACCAATGTCAATCTTGGATCTTGAGAGAGAACCATTCAATGGAAGGAAAACGCTTAATATTGATCGATGGTTTTTCGCGTAAATTGGCAACCAATTTATTATCTTTGATTAGGTCTCATCATACACCCTTAAGCATGCATTCTAAAAGCATAATAAGGCGCACAATAAATAATAATGATATGTGGATGGATATTTAACAAATTGTTCCTAGAATAAATCTCCCATGTTCCTCTCTCCCGCTAGCACTATTCTAACTTCTACCCAATTACATAATACTATAAAGAAACCTCATTAACATTGAGGGGAATTGGTGAGAAGAGAAATACAAAGAGTCAAGAGATAAAAGGCTGGACACGCAGGTCCAATTTAATAAATTCTAAATTTATTACAACAATTTCCAAAATTGCCCTCACCCTTCTAATATCCATCCGATATACATTATTCATACAATACATGCATGTATTCACACAAAGCATGTTATTCAATCAATTTAATCCAATTAATTAATCTTTAAATTAATGACCATCTATTATTCAAACAACGATTTGATTTGCGCGAGTCCAACTCGTTTAAGAATAAGTACTCAAAGTGCGTATTCTTGAATTTTATCGAACTACAATTTTAAATCCAATTTAATTTGTATTCAATACTAATTCGAATTTAATTCCAAATTAAATAATTACACTAATTTATGTGCCTTTCAGACTTAGATTCTAAATCCAATCTTAATGGGTCTCAAATGCCCAATTAACATCCAATGTCAATTTAATTAAAGCCCAATGGGCTTTTAATCAATTCTTAAGGCATGGGCTTTGGCCAATATTGATCAAACCCAAATGCCAAGGCCCAATTAAGGAATCACCCTTTTAGCCAAAAATCAATTTAGGCCCATTAGGCCCAATTAAATATTTAAAGGCCCATTTATTCTATTTGGACTTTATGGAATGGTTTTAGGCCCAATTTGGATCCAATCTAATTGTCTTAAACCAAGCTTGGCCCAACCAAGCCCATTAAGCCCAAATACAACAATAATAGCCCAATTCAAAATTAAAGACTAATTTTAATTAATACAAAATTCCAAATTTCACATTAATTTTATTTAAAGTGTAATAGCCATAATTAATTAGTTAAACCAATATTTCCAAAACACCAATTAAACTAATTAATCATGTTTTAACATATTCAATTCATGTCCAACACAATTGAAGCAAAATCAATCAATTTCATGCTTCTTAACTCACGACAATATGACATAATTTATATCCAATTTTGATTTCAATCTAATTAAATCAACAATCAATATACTCATTATGCATTAAACACATCCAATGGTCTAAAATCAAAAATCACCATGACATATTCTAGGGTTCATGTTTCGGCTTTAGCAAGGAAATTAGGGAAAATTTATCCAATCAAATTTTCTCAAATATTCAGATGCATAAATCTAATTCATCATCATCCAAGCTTAACCAAACCATCAATTTGAAGAAATCATGCTCAAAACATAAAAATCCCAAATTAAAGTATATTAACCCTAAACTCATTTCATGCTTATAAAAGGTGCTCTGATACCATTGTTGGGTTCCTATAACATGCCAAGTATCTTCTAACATGAAATGGTGTGTGAATAATCAAAATAAGAATGCAGAATTAGACTTACATTGATTGGCTTGATGGATGTAGTTCAAAACTTGGTATGAATGTTGAGCTCCAAGCTTCCAAGTTGTGTTCCAAACTATTGGGATTGGTTTCCCTATCACCTTCTTTGAATCTTTAAGTGCTAGCTTTGGAAAATTTTGCAACAAAATTTTCCCCTTGGAGAAGCTGAAGACTCGGCAATTTGAGGGAGAGAGGGAGAATTTTTGGTTTTGTGTATTTGATTTCCAAAAATCAATAGTCCATTTACCAAATACAATTTAGGTATATGTCTTTCAAAATGACAAAATGTGTTTTACAAGCTACCAAAAAATCACCACCAACTTCTATCACAAAAAGGTGATAAAGTTGACTAATGATGTAAGTTGGTGGGCCCCACTTTTAAATTCAAAATTTGAGTGGGCCCGCTTAACACATTTCGTGCTCGGGTTCATTTAATTCCGAATTAACGAATTTTCCGTTGCGACATAATTAAATATGATTTAATTAAATAATTATGTCTAGCAAAATTATTTTTAAAGTCGCTTACAAATTAATTCTAAATTAATTCATTTGCCCGAATTCAAATCCAATTTTAATTCCGCATTGAAATCTAATTTCAATTAATATATCGAATATATTATTTAATCAATTAATTCCAAATTAATCGTTCTCTCTCTTCTAATCAAATTTTATCCCATATAAATTCTTGCCGTAATTAATCCTAGATTAATTTTCTTTCTCTCATAATTAATCACAGATTAATTCTGTTCGAGTCAAACGTCATTGGTGAATCTTTGGGAAGCGACCCCATGAGATCCCTAGATATGTTGGCAGTAAATCCGGTCGTCGGACTATCCGAACACGTGCATACCTGGTACCACGTTTTTACCGATTTACAAGACATGGTTGGCTTCTAGCAAAGCACCGTGCCTACCCAATTCTCCAGAAATATTCTTTTAAGGAATACATAATCTATACCAGGCGTAATATACTAAGTATTGCGTATTGTGATCCAGTATCAGATGTCACATGCTAGGCCTAAGGCTGGAATTGTGTCTGCCCCGTAAGAAACATATATCAGATCACTAGCAAATAGTCTCATTAATCGGATAATCATGACCTTATCATATTTTCCCGATAGTTGCAACATATTAGAGTACCAGTTCTGTATCCCTACGTGATCATCATCTCCATATGACTAAAGTGACACTTCCATCTTGACATCACACCCAATACACTACGATTCTCAATAAATCCAGAAGAGGTGTACACAGAATCTGTTAAAGCCCCAGACCACCAAATTCAAAGCGTATTTATTGTCGCAAGTATTAGCGATGCAAACCTCATGTTAAGACCAAATACACCTACCCTGATTCGGATTCCCATAGACACATAGTCATACTACAAATGGGATTTCGAAGGGTCTATCCAGAGCGAAGATGTTCCCGTACCATCGGTAAACAGAACCTCATATTACAATTGCATGAGTATCCAATATCCAAATTTATGAGAACTATGCCTTTACGCTTCCATAACGCGCACAAGTGTAGTACTAGCCTATTCCGCATTATCGATGTCCAGTCTCGATAATACTACGACTTTGGATATTTAATGATTAAACCTTTCGTGAATTGATACTGTCTTATATCTTATTAATCTAGAACTAATCATAAGGACTTTTATAATTTATATATTCAAGTAATCTAATTACAAAATGATAAAATATCAATTTCCTTTGTCACATAGTTAATTTGTACAAAAACCACAATGTCTTTTACAAATAGTGATACTATAGGTCACAATTGTCCAACAAGTAGGTGAGGGATCTATCTGCTAGCTGCAATGTGACAGTGGTTGGCTTCACCTCTCCCAGACCCAATTATTTGTACATAGATAAGGGTATGAGATTGATATTCACACCTAAATTGTATAACGCCTTACTAAAGTCTCAATTTCTAATAGTACATAATGTGATAAAGCTGCCAGAATCTTTTAGTTTTGGAGGGGGATTCTTCGATGGCACTACACTCCTCTATGAGTGTTATTGTTTCAAAATTAGCCAGCGTCCTCTTCTTGGACATCATATCCTTCATAAACTTCACATAGTTAGACATTTGTTCTAACTCATCTGCGAATGGGATGTTGATATGGAGCTTTTTAAAGATATCTAGGAACTTGAAAAATTGATCATCTAACTTCTTTCTTTGAAAGCGCTGAGGGTATGGCAAAAGGTTTTTCACTATGAAGGGTAGCTTATGCGGAGGAGCTGCTGCACTATTCTATTCTTTTGTTATTGTTTCCTCCTGAAATGTCACTTCTTTGTGTTGACTACCTTGGTCCTTAGGGGTAATCCACTAATGAGGGTAATGGCCTGACACTACTCCTTAGGGTTGACCTTGGTATTGATAGGAAATGCGTTTTTCTGTTGATTGTAATAGAAAGAGTGAGCTGCCCAATCTAGAAATCTAAAGATTTTGATCGTCATCCCCGTATTTCCCATGTTGCTTTCAATGTTGTTCAGCTGCGACTCATTATTATCAATCCTTTATGAATTATTTAATTTTTAATAACAAACGTGCTCATAAGGTATTCCAAGGATGGTTTATGCTCAACTATTTGATTGTTGAAGCCATGAGGTGGTTTCAAGGCATTCTCTATGTTCGCATATGACAAGTTTAGATGATAATAGTCAGGCATATGATTACCTCTATAGTTGTTTAAGTTCAGATTGTTCACATACTGGGCTTGCTCAAAATTTATTCCTCTGTCTAGGTACATCATACTAGTCGCAATAGCAGTTTCAATAGATGGTTGGGCCGTTTGGTGGGTCAATGCTGCTATATGAGTCATGAGGGATGAAACATGAGCTGTAAATGTAACGATAGGATCCACCTCATGTATCCCTGCCAACTTAGTCGTCATTGAGCATTCACTTGGCAATTGAAAATTATTAACGGCCGTTTCCTACCATAATATAGCAAAAGTATCTTTAGCTGTTTTCTTGAACAGGGTTCCTCCAGTAGCTGCATCAACCATGGTCCTGTTAGGATCATTCAACCAATTATAAAATAGCTGAATATGGACCCAAAGTTCATAATTATGATATGGGCATCTCATTAGTAGATCATTAAAGCGCTCTCATGCCTCATACATGTTCTTGGTCTTAACCCGCTTAAATGTGCTAATCTCTGTTCTCAGCTGGGCTGATTTATCACGTGGAAAGAACTTCTCAACAAATCGTATGGCCATATCTTCCCATATCATTATGCTCCCAATCGGTATAGATTGCAGCCAACCCTTTGCTCTATCCCTTAAAGAGAATGGAAACAAGCGCAATCTGATGGTCTCTTTAATTACTTCATTCATCTTAATGGTATCCGCCATCTCCAAGAACATCATTAAATGAATGTCCAAACTGGTTCTATTGTACCATGTTGATCAATGCAGGTTTGAGCTCAAAGTTATTGGCATTGATCAGTTGGTTCGCAATCGCATAATAATTATCATCAATGACCGGCTTAAAGTGTTCTCGGATTGCCACCTAGAGCAAGTTATTCTTTCTGTTTTTAACTGCCACTGCTTTTTTTTCAATCCTCATTTGTTTCCTTAGTCTCCTCGCTGTTCTTTCCAATTCCTGATCAAACAAGCGCGAATCGAGACTTGTGGATCTTCGCATTCACTGTGAAGCATGAAATGAATGAAATAATAAAATAAAATAAAATAAAATAAATCTGAATTAAAGGTAAGGTTACTTAGTAATAGTAATAATTTGAATAAGATTGAATAATCCTCGATAACAGCGTCAAAAACCTGTTACGAGATTATCATACCGTAAATATATGGTGTCAAGTTTTAGTAAAGGATGAAAAAAGAGCGTCGAACCCATATGAATTGAAATCAAATTCACACTAAATACTATAGTTAATAAACATAACTTTATTTAGAAATTAATTTAAAATAAACTAAATTAAAATTATAAACTAAAGAAGCAAAAAGTCAAAAGGTTTTAATTAAGAAAGACTAAGATGCGATAAATTCTAGAGTCGGATTTCACCTAGCATTCCCCTACGTATTTGTTATGCCAATCAATTATTACTCAATTTATTAGTTTATAAGCCAAGAATCCTAATTCATCTACTCACTTTCCCGAGTGTCGAGTGAAAATAATATTAATAACCGATTTCGATATCCCTATAAAAATATAGTAATTAACAACTCATTATACTATGTGATTCATTGTTAACGACTTCAAAGAAATTATAGGCCTCCTTAACTCTATAAAATACCTAGATTATATTTTCTATATCCTATTCAAAATCCCCTTTCCCGGGTGATAGATTCTAAATATGGAATCATCTAATTTACAGCCAGCGAACCAAATGCATTAAACACAAGAAAATATAAATAAACTTATTAAAACTTCATAATAATTTATTAGCAATTAAACCCATAGGTTCAAGCATATGTTAAATAATCATATAGAATAGGTAAATTAGTTCATGACTAAATAAAAGAACATTGAAGACGTAGTCAATAACATATTGAACATCATAAGAGTTTGAAGAATGAAACCAAAAGATAAAACACGGATCGAATCCCTTCTTTTTTGGACGTCACCACCTTCGTCTCCTCTTCTTGCTATTCAATTCCCACTTTGGATCTCTATAAATTATGTGTTTTGAGCTCTCTTGTTATTGTAATTCGCCCTCCAAGGGTTTTGGACACGCTATGTATTTATAGGGAAGTTTCGGGAGTAATTCTGCATGTAGAAATGGATTTCCTAGTCTGAAAATCGTTTGAGGCGTCGCGATGCCAGTTCTGGCATCGCGATGTGTGATGAGCGACCGATATGCATATATTTGTTCTCCCATCTAGCTTGATGTTTTGTGAGTTATTATGAGCACTTTGATATCGGTTCGTTTTACAGGTAAAAATACTATTGAGACTCAATAGAATAAATGATGGATGAAAACGGCAAAATACGGAGCAAATCAGGCCATATTCAGAGTCAAAACGCCTGTCCTAATAGCTGAATTGCACGTCAAAACGCGCAATAGAGTAAAATCTTGGTAAAATGTGTCGCTGGTGGCGTGTCGCTGTTGGTTTCTAATATGGTCCCAAGATCATATTTAAGCATTGAAAATAATGAATACTCTAAGAAGGATGACGGAATCATACTTACAATGAACGGATTTTGAGATGTGTTGAAGACAAAAATTCCACCCTTGTTGATCCTTTGAAGTTTCGGCCAAGGAGGTTCTTTGAAGAAGATGAATAAGCTCCAAGCTTTTTAAGGATTCCAAGCTCTTGAGATGGTTTCCCTATCACATTGTATTGATTCTTGAAGTGTGGTAGCAAGTAAAGAAGAAAAATAATTTTTGCTTCTTGTTCTTAAGGCTCACGGTTTTGGCCTAACTGGGAGAGAGAGATATATCTTTGTTTTGGTATTTGTTTTCTAAAAAAAATAATGAAAAATGCTTTACAAAATTTTGGTATATGCTTTCAAAAAGTCAAACCAATTTTGGAGCCAAAAATGCATTAAAGGCTCACAACCACCTCCATCACGAATAGTGACTAGTTGTCACTCACCAAAAAGGTGAATTGACATCCATCACTAAAGTGACATGTGATGTGACGAGTGATGCGACTTGTGGCCACACTTGATTCAAAATCAGAGTGGCCTCGCAAACACATCCCGGGCTCGGTTTCGTTAATTCTGAATTAACGAATTTTCTGTTGGGTCGTAATTAAATCAAATTTACAATTCACGTCGCTAGCGAATTAATTCTAAATTAACTCGTTTGCCCGAATTAAAATCTAATTTTAATTCCGCATCGAAATCTAATTTCGTTTAATATATTGAATATATTATTTATCGATTAATTCCAAAATAATCATTTCTCTATCTTCAAATAGTATTTTATCCCAGATAAAATATCACCGTAATTAATCTAAGATTAATTATGTTCGAATCATACGTCATCGGTGAATCTTCGGGAAGCGACCCAAGAGATCCCTGGATACGTTGGCAGTAAATCCAGTCGTCGGACTATCCGAACACGTACGTACCTCGTACTACATTTTTACCGATTTACGAGACATGGTTGGCTTCTAGCAAAGCACCGTGCCTACCCAATTCTCCAGAAATATTCTTAATGGAATATATCTCTATATCAGGCGTACTATACGTAGTATTACGTATAGCGATCCAGTATCGGATGTCACATGCAAGGCCTGAGGCTGGAATAATGTCTACCCCGTATGAAGCATATATCGGATTACAAGCAACTAGTCTCTTTAAATCGGATAATCATGACCTTGTCATATTATCTCGATGGTTTGCACCATTTAGAGTACCAGTTCTGTATCCCTACGTGATCATCATCTCCATATGACTGAAGTGATACTTCCTTCTTGACATCACACCCAGTACACTATGATTCTCAATAAACCCATAAGAGGCGTACACAGAACCTGTTAAAGTCTTGGACGACCAAAACCAAAGCGTATTGATTGTCGCAAGTACTAGCTATGTAAGTCTCAGGTTAAGACCAAATACACCTACACTGATGCAGATTCCCATAGACACATAGTCATACTACCAATGGGATTCCGTGGGGTCTATCCAGAGCGAAGCTGTTTCCGTACCATCGGTAAACACAACCTCCTATCACACTTGCATAAGTATCCAATACTTAAATATATGAGAACTATGCCGTTACGCTTCCATAACACGCACAAGTGCGATACTAGTCTATTCCGCATTATCGATGTCCAATCTCGATAATACTACGACTAGGGATATTTAATGATTAAACCTTTATTGATTGATACTGTCTCATATCTTATAATCCGGAACTAATCATATGGACTTTTATCATTTATAATTTAAGTAATCAAATTACAAAATGATAAAATGCAATTTCATTGCTACATAATTAATTTGTACAAAAACCACAATGTCTTTTACAAATAGTGACGCTATGGGTCATAATTGTCGAACAGTCACGATGTCGGCTATTCAACATCGTGACGCGCTTATATTCTGTGTGATGTTTTAGCTTGATTATCGAATCTTGATCTTAATGCTTCTTGTTGCTTGATCACCAATATGATTGATGTGGTAAAACTTAGATGAACATGACAAAGGAATTTTAGGTTTAGCCTTCTGTTCAATAGCACATGATCTTATCTTAGGGATTTCCCTCTAGGGTAGAAACATATCTGTAGGGTGGGAGTAGCCATAATTGGAACTTGAACTTAATGAATTTGAGGTTTCTTAGTTAACATAGAAATATAGTTAATATTGTTATTTTGAATACTTGCACATGACCATCGAAAGAGGCCTCTATATATTTTAGTATTCCAAGTTAATAAGCCAATATATTATACGAGTATAGGAAAACCAATTCATCTTTAGAATAATATTGGGTGGATTCGCAACCTTGGATGTTTTCTCTTTATTGATTACCTTTGGAATTTATCGTATTTTTATTTAACTGATTTAGTTTTAGTCAAACTCAACCAACAATCACATTTCAATTTCAATTAGATACTCGTAGGTAATTAGTTTCAATAATTAGTAATGTAAGTGATAAGTCCTCGTGGATCGATAACTTTTATACTACTGAGCGATTCGTGTGCTTGTATAACGTGTGAAAATCACGATCAAGTTTTTGGCACCGTTGCCGGGGATTTTTTTATCTTTCATTATTAATTTTTAGGCTAGATACTTTACTTCTTATCTAAGTGTTTTATTTTTTCTTAATTTATTTTTCTTTAATGAATATTAGGATGATAATTTACTTGTTTAGCTAGACACTCCTCCCTTTTTTTTTTCTTTTTATCTTTCTTTTTTATTTTTCTTTTATTCAGGTGGTCGAAATAATGGAGTACCATTAGGCAATGAAGGTATTAAGAGTTATAAGAGGTGATGTTAGACCCCATGTCAGGGAGACAAAATTCAATTTTCTAGGGCATGTTGTCCAGCCTAATAACTATCAGTGGATGTCAGAGAGAAGTTGCACAACATATGCTGAAGCCTTTCGGAGCATGATGATGAGATGTGAGATATGTGAGGGTAACCACCTGAGTGATCACTGCATGTTCAACTACAATCTTGGGTGGAAAAATCATCAGACTTCGATATGGCATAACAATGAAGGACCTGCATATCCCATTGAACCATATTATCCTTTTTATCCACAACAAGCCCAAGAATTTCCTCAAGAATCAAAACCATAAGTGGAGGAACTATTTATGTCGACGTTCGAGCTGAACAAGCTTGCTACTGAGTTGGATAAGGAAAACACAAAGTATATGGATATAGTGGAAGCAATGGTTCAGAGTCAAGCAACATCCTTATAAAGACTGAAAGACCAATTGAGATAATTAACTAATAACCATAGCTACATACCTCAAGGAATACTTTCAAATGACATTGAAGAAGTCCTTGAGAGTTTAGAGATTCATAATGACACTGTACTATGGAGAGAGGAAGAGCCGTATGAAGAGTCAAATATATCATGTCAATTTCCTGAATAAGTAAAGTCTCGAATTGATATAGATAACCCTCAAGTCACTGAGTTCATTAATGAGGAGACACAAGTAGATGAGCTACCCATATCCTCCATTCTAATAAAGCAAGATGATGGCTTAGGGATAGACATATCAAATGATGTTAGCATGATACATTGACTCTGTACCCACAAATTGACAATTTTGGAGCATGCATTGTGCAGATTTCTGATAAAGAGCTAGACAATGAAATTCGGAAGTGCATCATTGAGGAATTGGTGGAACAAGGAGTTAGGAAAGAGCAGCTGTGTGACCCTATCGAAAATCTCACAATACAAGGGAACACATCGCACCATAGGAAAATTAGTGTCATTGATTACACCATAATCTTGACAGAATGGCACAACCATCCAAAGTCAAGCATCATATGAGACCTCCTAACAGTCTATCACTCATTTCAAGACCTCATAGAGCTAAATGGTTGAAGAAGGTAGCATGGGCACTGAATGGGAAAGAATTCTATTTTCCACCTCATTTTTGGAAGAGGCGATTAAAAAGTAATGCTCATGGCACTGTCCTATCTAGGAATTCCAAATCCATATTGAAGCTGTTAGGTTTGGTGCTCGGAGTGCCAATCCGGATCGTATTTATGTCCGATTCATGAATACGAACAATTCTTTTTTCCATAATATTACTTATTTAATGTTAGTACCTCTTGTATTTTATATGAATATTCGATCTAATTATGATTAGATTATCACTAAATCTGATTTAGTGATACTTGTATATTAGACAAAAACCCTAGGATTTACAATATAGTGCGCAGTTACAACGTAGTTTGTAATTAACATTGGGAAGTGTCACTATAAGCTTTATGTCCTTAAATAAAGTTCTTGGTGAAGATTTACTAACACGGGTCGGTTAGTAAAATCCACTGAGACCAGTACATGTCGTATATTGTGACTTGGTCCGATGGTTCATCCTAATGAACCATGAGTCTCGGGAGACTTGTATAGACATATAGGTTTTTATTTGATAAACACTTAACGACTAACTGAAGATTTCCTATTAGATGGTACATCAATGTCAATAGGAATCTTTTCGAGTTGAGTGAGCATAGTGGTCTTTCGACTTGAGATACCACATTGGATATATGAGTTATCCTCCACACTTTGATGGCAGTCACGTTACCGATCTATTTAGATCAGACCTCCGCTTTTTCGTTGGGGTGGACTGATGCTCATGATATCCAGTGCGTATCAAGATAGAATCAGTCCTGTGTACAGGTCATAAGTTTCCTACACGTGTTTACGATCTAGTAAATCCATGGTCGTGGTATAACTTCGGAAGCGAGTTCTGAGCGTTATTTAGAGATCGTAAATTTGAAAGTCGACTATATTATACCATAAAGATTTGACTTTTTTTTTATCTATATCCCAGGTATTAATATGGATAGCCTATGACGGAGGGATTATACGTATGCAATGACCTCGACTTGATGTGATTATATTCTGTGTGGTGTTTGGCTTGTTTATCGAATCTTGATCTTAACGATTCTTGTTGCTTGATCACCAATATGATTGATGTGGTAAACTTAGATGAACTTGGAAAAGGGATTTTAGGTTTACCCTTAGGTTCAATAGCACACAATCTCATCTTAGGGATTTTCCTCAAGGATAGAAACATACATATAGGGCGGGAGTAGCCATAATTGGAACTTGAACTTAATGAATTTGGGGTTTCTTAGTTAACATAATAGTATAGTTAATTAAATTATTTTGAATACTTGCACATGATTATCGAAAAGAGGCATGTGGATATTTTAGTGTTCCAGGTTAACAAGCCATATATTATATGAGTATAGGAAATCCAATTCATCTTTAGAATAATATTGGGTGGATTCACAACCCTAAATGTTTTCTCTACATTGATTACCTTTGAAATTTATCATAGTTTTGTTTAATTACTTTAGTTTTAGTCAAAATCAACCAACAATCACATTTTCAATAATTAGTAATGTAAGTGAAAAGTCCTCGTGGGATCGATGACTTTTATACTACTTGAATGATACGTGCGCTTGCGTAACGTATTAAAATCGCGATCACGGCGCCAACTTCTCTATAAATCTAGTGTGTTTGTTAATGGTGATGGCGTCGCGATACAAGAAGTGGCGTCGCGATGCCATCTTCTCAACCAGAATGTATGGATTTTTCTTATTTTGCCTTTCATACGGCTTCCTTTGCATCCTTAGCTCCCAAAATACGTACGCTCTCCTCAAGATCCATGCTCTAATGCTTCCTATCAATAAAACAAAAAATAAAATACAAAACAAAAAAAATGGCACAAAATCTAACAAAATAATATGCTGAGAATGTATGACTATGTGAGTATAAATCACACTTATCAATGAGCCCACATTAAATCCATAGTTGTTATTCCATAGGAGCCTCCCTTATGCTTCAGTTTAGGCCCCCAATCATTTGAAGAGCTTTAACCTCTTTTCCAGGGGATGTAAAAATTGTTGGGCCTTCTCAACAAGTTCAAGTTTGCATTTCATGAAAATTAGGCCAAATACTTCGAATGATAATGGGCCACCTTGTATACTAACCCCGTTTGACTTGGAATGTTTAGTTAGGATCCAAAAACGTCAAAATATGTGTTTGATACCTATACTAGCTTTCATCCAGAAAAAAAAGGTACGCTTTATTTTTGCCCATTTGGATATTCCTAAACACTTTCAAGCCCAACCCAAAATAACTAAGATTACCGAGGGTCTCATTCATCATTTTTAGACAATAACGCGATCCCCATATTAGGATTATCAGTATGTAAATGGGAGGCTTTTGTATTTTAGCAATGGAAAAGAACTAAGGTAGCTAAGGTTAACCTTTTAGTATAAGAAGAGAACGAGCTCATGTACCCTATGTTGGCCACGAGCTAAACCAAACCTATGACATTTATTGGAATTACCACGTGTGTGGGAGAGATAAGGTTGGAAGGATGTATGCTGCCATATGAACTAGCTTTCCATTTCATGCATATCATGCATCATGCTAACCCTTTATGATTGCAGCCATCATAGTGGAGCATTGGGTTAGAGAGAAAAAGTAGTTAATAAGCACAAAAATAGCCAGTAGTAATAGTTCTTGAGTAGACCAATCGGAAGCCACTGTGAACAAGATGACAGAACAACTGTAGTAATTGATCAATGTCATGACTAATCAAATTGGGGCCGAGACTAGCGAGAAGTGGCGCGATGAGCCTGAGAGTAGGATTGAGGGAGGCCCAGTCCTAGACGATGAAGAAGACATGATAAAATATGCTATGGGAAAATTGGCCAAGTCCCAAGCCGAGGCTGGGGTGCAAAGATTGAAGAAATAAATGGAGACGGTGACCCAGAAAATGAAGGGTAAACATAAGGACATACTGGATTACAATGCTATAGCTTTTAAAGAGCAATTACCTATCTAATTCAGGATGCTCGAAATGGTAAAGTTCAATGGGAGCAGAGACCCAAAGGTTCACCTATGATAATATGTCTCTTTGATGAGTTCGAATGGATTATCCCAATGTCTGGTGTAGAAGATTTTTGGAATGTCATTACAAGAAGCACCAGTGATATGGTACCACAACCTCGACAAGAAAATAAAGAATGATAGCAAAACATTAGTGAAAGCCTTCCTAAACCATTACATCAAGGACATGGAGATAGATGTGTCGCTCCGTGACTTGGAGAACACCAAATAAAATCCAGACGAGAGTTTTAAGGAGTATGTAGACCATTGGAGAAGCCAACTTCTAACATTACATACATGGACCATAGAGAAAGATCAAATTAAGATGATAATCAAAGACACTAAACCCTCCATTTATAATAAGTTGAGGAGGATGACCTCCAAGATCTCAGATTTCAGAAAATTGAGATAGATAATTATGGAAATAGAAGAAGAAGAAGCGGAGAACAAGAAGCTCTATAGCAAAGGGCAACATAAGAAAAACAACATGGGAAGTCTAGGAAATGTAACATCAGAAGTGAACACCATCCAGGAGCAACACTTCTCCAACATTGGAAAACCGCTAGACCAAGTACTTGAAGTACAGAAAGTGCAAGTTCTTTTGAAGCCGTTTGACCCACAATAGAAAATGATAACTAAAATATAACAACCCGGCCTACTATTGTGCGTTTCACCAATTTAATGGTAATGAGACTGAAATATACGCTCGCTTAAAACACGAGATTCAAGACTTGATCGACTCAGGAAAGATACCTATTCCTGAAGGATACCGCTCCTAGGCATAATTATTGCATTGCATCTCTCTTTTTCTCATCATGTAATGACTTCTCTTTAAGTTCGATGATAATAAAACTCGGTCTTTCTCAGGATTACCATGCCTCTCAAGATAATGAACATGTCTAAATCATTAAAGGAGTTTTTTAACTTTGGAATCACTAGCAGAATGCCATCAAAATATTGCCCAATAAAACTTGCACTTAGAATTGTAATGCTTGCTTAGAAAGAATTTATACTAGCACAATTTGTAAAGTTAAACAAAACACTTCGCACTCATTTGTCTCCCATCCAAATTTAAGGCTGAGATGACACTAGGTTTAGGATAAAAAAAATGAAAAAATGAAAAAATGAAAAACCAATAAAAAATGTAAAAGAAAAGGAAAAGGCAAATAAAAGGTGAATCCCACAAAAATCTACTCCGCTCTATGAAGTGTTTAGTAACCAAGAGTATCGTGAATCCCACGAGTACTTTTGTGTCAAACGATAGTTCAAATATTGAGTATGAAAACCAACTTGAGTTGGTGAAACTGTTGAGTAACCAGGGGCTCGCATCACAAATATACAGTCTTTGCGTCAAAAGACAATTTGAATTGATTTTTTGTTGGAAAACCTTTGTTGGAGTCGAATTATTAATTTAGGCAATGCTCTCTCACTTTTTAAGAGACATGATTTAAAAAAAAAAATTTTGAAAATAAAATTTTTTAGGAACATATGAAAAGTCATTGCATAATGAAAAAGAATTTGGAAAGCAATATCGATAACCCTGAAGGACAACCTGGACAAAAGTGAGAAAGCCCTAATGATATCTCCGTGAAAAATCATCAAGACTCATACACTCCTACAAGCCGAAGAATGGCTGACGACAAAAGATCATTTACAACACATGCATACATACATATAATGTTCCTTTACAGGTAATTAAAGTGTGAGAAGAAGAAAAACTCTAGAGAAATGGAGTATGATGTGAGAGCCTCCAGACACAGAGCACTTGACATTTAGAAGGTCAAGATATACTGGGGCAAGGCCCGCCTAAAAAACACTGGGGGCATTTGAAAGGAATTACTATGGGTAGAGCTTACCTAAAGGAGGGTACGGAGGACAAGACCCGCCTAAAAGTGACATTGGAGCAATGGCCACCTAATATAGCATACTAAGGGCGAAACCCACTTGGAAGTAGTAATAAATGACAACTCCCACCGCACAGTTGCATTTTGGAATGCCTATAGATGAAACAGGCTTTGGAATGCCTTAGAATCAAAAAATCATGTGTTAGCATGTCTACAACAAAAATAGACTTTGGAATGCCTTATGATTAGAAAAATATTTAGAATGCCTACGACCGAAAAATGTTTGGAATATCCTAAGGTGAAAGAGGCTTTGGAAAACCAATGACCGTAGAAGACCAATAGATGGGTTTGGAAAACTGATAGATTTAGAAGGATGTACGGATTTGGAACGTTAATAGATCTAGGATTGGATTTGGAATGGCGGACATATTTGTAAAGCTAAATTGAATTGGAACGCTGACGTGTATGGAATGCCAATGCACTTAGAACATCAAAATGATTGTGTAGACATTACATTTTTTCTTGGCACGATAATGAGTCTCTTATGGGAACACCGCCTGTAAAGTTTTGGAAAGTTATAAAATTAATGTTGGAGTTAGCCACGAAACCCAGCCAAATGTCACCCATGTCCGGTCAAACTTAGCCATAATATCCAGCCGGACATATTCCAAGTTTCGTTGTATATGCGTCGGGTTTCCAATTTTACAGAAGGATTCTATCTCTTTTCTTCTTAATCGATTTCCATAAAACCTTACTTAATTTCTTAAGCAATTTCCTGAATAGAGGGATCATTTTCTTATTAACCAAATCCTACACATTATAAAAAAGAGATCAAAACTCACAAATGAGGACTTCTTCTTGGAACGGGAAAAAACACAAAGACACAGTAACAATCTCCTTACTTATGTATATGATTTTTCTAGATTATTGACAATGTATATCCGTCCAGGCATAAATTTGTCATACAAAAAGTCCAGTCAATCAACTAGCTACATCATGCCGTCTGTGTTTCTATGGTATATAGGATGAAATCTCGAACGTAGACTCCATAGCCAATTCCGAATGGATGGTAGTATGGTTTGCTCTCGGTATACAACTCCACGTACCAGATGAAAATAGATGTAAGTGGCCGAGCATCTATATTTATCATCTTGGTTTGTTGTCTTTAATTATTTATTCACTATTGTTACTGCTTTTCTTTTGATCTAATCATTTCTTATATTGTCATGGCTGTCATCTAGATATAATTCCGCGTTTATGGAGCTAATGCGGCCAGACATACATCATGGTCGGTAAAAATATTTATGCACTATAGCTTTGGAATTGCTGGCAAAATATTGCGCACTATAGCATGCGCATAGATTTGTATCGCATACTTAGAGAGAATTTATGCCATCATAATTTGTAGAGATAGAAAAATACTTGACACTCATTTGACTCCCTTCCTAAATTAGGATTGAGATGACGCTAAGTTAAGGAGATGACAAAAACAAAAGGAAAAAGAAGAAGAAGAAGTAATAATAAGAACAAGAAGAAGAAAAATAAGAAGAAGAAAAAATGAAGAAAAATAAAGAGAGAGAAAATGGTGAATCCCACGAAAATCTACTCCGTTGTTTGAATTTTTCGGTAACCAAGAGTATCGTGAACCTCACGAGTACTTTTGCGCTAAACGACAGCCCAAATACAGTATGCAAAGCTACTTGATTAGGTGAAATTATTGAGTAACTAGGGGCTCGCATCACAAATGTAAAGTCCTTACGTCAAAAGGTTATTTGACGACTTAAGGAAGCCAGGGACAATAATAAACCCCGCATAAAATTAACTTTTGGCAACATTATAAAATCTTGTTGATTCTTGTCTAGGTGTTAGCTTATCTTAGCAAAAGAAAGGATAAGATGAACTAGAGTATTAGCACTAATCTAAACATAGTGCCAATATCAACCAATCCAGGTTGCACATAATTCTTTGTGAAAGAATCCCACACACGCACAGAATTGAATTTTTGATTTGGGTAATGCTCACATTATGAAAAGAGATGAGATTTCAAAAAGAAAAACTTTTCAGAACATACAAAATGCCATTGCATGATGAAAAAAAGAATTTGGAAAGTAAAGTAAACGGTTGGAGAATCCCGAGGGGTAGCCTGGACAGAAAGTGAGAAAATCCCGAAGACATCTCTACGGATGAAGGTCACAATTCCTATACACTCTCAAGTCGAGGAATAAGCCTGCAACTAAATATTATTTGCACATAAGCATACAAGCATATATGCATACATACACATAACATTTCTTTGTCAGAAAATTGGATAAGCAAAAAAGAAGAACTCCCAAAAAAACGGGGTATACTGCGAGAGCCTTTGAGAAATAGAGCATGATGCAGTTAAAAGTTGAAGCCTCTAAGACACGAAACAGTCGAATGTCATAAGGCCCTTCCCTTTTGGCATTTAATCTTATAACTTTCCAAACCTTCACGTGGTGCCCCCACAAGAGACTCGTCATCGGGTTACGCCTAAAATTATGATGTCTACAGTCAACCCTATTTTGGTACGCTTGTGCAGTTTGTGACAATGCTAAGTATATCAAAGTCATGCATGCATTTTTACTTACTTAGTTCGTCGAGCGTCGTTGGACTTACCTGCCCTTTTAGCAGTTTGTTTATTGATTGATGGGCCATTCGATGCTTTGATAAATTAAGTGCATAATAACAGTTTGATAAATTAAGTACATGCCCCGAGGGCAGTTCCAAATGTAGGTCCCAACAGCCAAAACAGCGACTCTAGTCCCATTTCCAACTCGGAGGTCGATCTCTCCTGAAGCCAGTCTCCTGCTAATTTGCAGATCCTGCACATAAGTACATATATGAGTACCACAATCAGAATCAAAAATCTAATTTTTAAAACTAGAAGTATACATGTTTATTTCAATAACAAACATACCTGAAGCCGGTGCCTTGCCCGCCTTCACTTCCTTCATGTGCGCCTTGTACTCACGGAAGTCACGCTTCCAGTGACCCCGTTTTCCACATTTATTCATTGTAGCTTTATTCAGTCCGAAAAACACGACAAGCGGAGGATTCAAGTCTTGGTGGAACGGTGGATGGACATGACTCGCACATTCCACCGGTCGATCAGAGAGATGACTGTGACCTCAGAGGACTTTGCTTACCTTACGGTATCCCCTACGAAGGGCGTTTACTAGAGTTTGATGGATGCATATGTTCCCCCACTGTTCAGGCTGGCTACATCCACCGCTTATAGGGGATCATCATTAGAGTCCGCTCCGATGTCATTCTATATGGGAGTTGTCGGCTCATTAGGACAGTAGATGCCCAGTAGCGAAGATGAGGTCGACTAGTTGGTGCGGTTATTCCTTCTATACATGTTTGGCTATAACTTATTTGCTGACGTGGCCAACTCAGTTGACCTATGACTTCTGCCACCATTTTGGCGACTTGGACATCTTACGGGAATGAGATTGGGGTTCTCCTACTTTGGTGGTGCTGTAATGGGGCTGGATCAATGTTGTTGCGGTAGCTTGTACGTCCAGGGATGCAACATTTTGGTGGGGGTATATGCCTTTACTATGTTTACTTTTCATTTATGCTTAGCTGGCGACTTACCCTATTACCTTATGTTATCGCAGGCTTGAGCGTATAAGTGCTGCGTAATGGCTTGCCCTAGCACCATTATTTCTTGGTGAATATTTGACAATTTAAAAAAGGTTCGGCCGAACATTGTTAATATCCGACCGCCTATTAGAATATCCGGCCGCTCCTTAATGGCTTGCTAATTGCAAGATCCCGTTGAGTCGCTCATTCGTGGGATGTCTGATTAGTCTCGCACAGATTTGGCTCAGTTTTCTGCCCTTTGTTCCCTTCACCGTGTCAAGGTACATTCTAGGTTGCTGACAACCACATCTTCTGCCTCCATGGATATCAGCTATGTCCTATTCCTGAGGAGTTCACTGTTATTTTGGGTCTACAGTTTCCTCCTTACACTCTTCTACTGATGCCCCTCTTTAGGAGTCGGTACCCTTAGAAAGCTTCTTAAGTTTTTCTTTTTTGTCCTGATTAGTTGGAGAAAGTAATACAATGCCTCTCTTTATCGAGTTGAAAGAATTTCTATAAGTTTCTTCTAAAATGGAGGTTGGATCACACTGTTGGAGAAGTGTAGTCATGTTCTACATTCTGGCCCGATACCTTTTGGCTGGTTGCAATAGCAGAAGATGAGCTTACCGACTGCTCCATATTATTCAACACGTCAGGTGCGGCTTTGATCCATCTCTTACCATCTTAGCCGAGACATTTAAAGGTCTCGATGGAACCAAACAAAAACCTGTCAGCCAATGTCTGAGGAGCTCCTTACTTTTACAGGGGAACGAGCGAAGAGGGGTATACTGTTGGGCAATTATGACCCATAGCGTCACTATTTGTACAGATCACGGTGTTGTTGTACAAATTAACTATGTGACCAAGGAGATTACACTCTTATCATTTGTGATTAGATCACCTAGATGTATAAATTAGGAGAGGTCCATATGATTTGTTCCTGAACTGAGAATGATATGAGACACTATCAGTCCACGAAAGATAAATCATTAAATATCCCTAGTCAGAGTATTATCGAGATTGGACATCGATAAATACGTAAAAGACTAGTATTACACTTGTGCGTGTTGTGAGGGCACAACATCATAGTTCTCATATATTTGGGTATAGGATACTCATGCAAGTGTAATAGGAGGTTATGTTTTACCGATGGTACGGGAAACAGCTTCGCTCTGGATTCGACCCCCTCGGAATTCCATTGGTAGTTTGACTATGTGTCTATGGAAGTCCGAAGTCAGGGTATGTGTATTTCGTCTTAACCTGAGACTTGCACCGCTAATACTTGTGACAATCAATATAGTTTGGTTGAGGTCGTCCAGGGCTTTAACAGGTTTTGTGTACGCCAATACTGGGTATATTGAGAATCGTAGTGTGTTGGGTGTGATGTCAAGACGAAAGTGTCACTCCAATCATATGGAGAAGATGGTCACGTAGGATACGGTACTGGTTCTCTTACGTACTGCAGTCATCGGGATAATATGACTAGGTCATAGTTATCCGATATAGAGACTAGTTATCAGACATCCGACATGTGCTTCGTACGGGGCAGACACAATTCCAGCCCCAGGCCTAGCACGTGATCATCTGATACTGGATCGAAATACGCAATACCACGTATACTACGCCTGATATAGATCGCTTATTCCTGTAAGCATGTTTCTGGAGAATTGGGTAGGTATGGCGTTTTGCTAGAAGCCAACCTTGTCTTGTGAATCGGTGTAAACATAGTACGAGGTACTTACGTGTTCGGATAGTCCGACGACCCGATTTACTGCCAACATATCCAGAGATCTCATGGGTCGCTCCCCGAAGATTCACCGATGACGTATGACTCGCACTTTAATTAATCTGGGATTAATTTAATGAGAGAGAAAATTAATCTGGGATGAATTGCGGAGATATTTTATCTGGGATAAAATATAATTTGAAGAGAGAACGATTAATTTGGAATTAATCGGTAAATTAATATATTTGATATATTAAACGAAATTGGATTTGGACGCGGAATTAAAATTAGATTTTAATTCGGGCGAACGAATTAATTTAGAATTAATTCGTTAGCGGTGTGAATAGTGATTTTGCTAGGAGTAATTGTTTAATTACGACGCAACGGAAAATTCGTTAATTTGGAATTAGCAAACCCGAGCCCGGGATTATTTACGAGTGCATTCGCATTTCGAATTCGAGTGCGGCACGCAAGTCAAATCAGCGTCAAATCATTAGTCACATCAAGTGTCAAATCACATGTCACTTTGATTGATGGGACATTTGAGTGATTGATGTGAGTTGATTTGAGGTGATTGACAAGCATTTAATGCTTGCCTTTTTGGAAATTAAAAGTGGTAAATGGTTTAATGATTTTGGAAATTAAAAAACCCTTTTACAATTTTTTATTTCCAACTCTCTCTCTTCCATTTATGGATTTAGGTCTTTTGGAGCCAAAACCTTTCTCTTATTCTCTCTCGGTCTTGGACCATTTCTTCCTCTATTTTTCTGGTTTTGACCGAGCAAAATGGAGAAGCTTATGATCTTGTTGCAAGATCTAAGTGCTAGCACACTCATGGAGGAATACCAATGTGATAGGGAAGTGAGTTCATGAGCATGGAAGTTTATCACAAAGCTTGGAGCTTCAAAGGACATCCATGGCCGATTCTTGGAGGAGGAACAACACCCCCACCGAGCAGTCCACTGCCATTACCGAGCTTCACCTTTTGGAGGAGGGCAGTGCGTTTTTGTTCATCACCACATGCATCTCTACCGATCAATGTGAGTTATTCCGCACCTCATTTGGTTGTATTTACACTTGTTTCATGCTTAATCTATGATCTTGGGACTTGATTGAAACCCAACATATACCATTATAATGTTGGGCTCGCAGGCAGTAGAGAGTATTGATAGTCTCAAGGGGAGACTAACCGGAGAACAAGCGAGTCCCCACCCAATATAAAACACCAGGAATGATTTAAGTACGCACTACACCCCTCACAAAGTCCAACCTTTAACCCGTTTAGGTTCGGAATGGTCTTTTACTTATGCTATATTTGAAGGAGGTATCTCCAAATACTATAATGCAATAACATGAAAAAGTTATTTAAAAGCACACAATGACACATTCATTAATAATAAAAGAGAAATGAATAAAACTAATAAAGTATCTCTACATTATTACAATACTTGTCGAGGATTTGCAAGGTTCAATGTCGGGAAACCCCAAAATACCATTGGCCAGATGTCGTCTATGTCTAGTCGGACATATTCCAATCATGTCTGGCCAGATTCACCTTGGTTTCTAATTTATAGAAGCTTACGATCTCTTTCTTTTTTAAGCCCAAATCCTGTAAAACTAAAGTTTTCTCTTTAAAAAATAACTTTCATAAGTGCCTTTTGCTAAAATAAGAAGTTTCCCTTACTAGAGAAGATTTTCCCTGTTAAAACTAAGCCTAAACACTATAAAAAGAAAGGTTCAAGTTCAAAGGGGGAGACTTGGAGAGTTTTGACATTAAGATTTGGAGACTGAGAGACCTTTAAATTCTGATCCTTAACCTTTGAGAAACTGATAAACACTTTTAGAATACCAAAATAGTCCAAAACCTTCGACCATTGCTTTCTTCCAGATCTACAAATGTGAGCCACAACCAAAGAATTATAGTACAAGACCAAACGACTCATTTCACTTGCAGAAGTGTTTTGAGAGCCATATACAGTTTGAGGTACAGCCTGATGGCACTTAAAATTCGAATTTGGCATCATCATTTTACTGTTTTGAGTGATGTTATATATCAGTCCGGACATACGTATGTTTAGCTGGAGATGTATTCGTCGCATTGAAAGTATAATCGCTTAATTGGCTACACCGAGCAGTCTATTTTATGTGGCATTTAGGATGAAAACCCGGACATAAGTTCCATAGCTGATTTCTAATTAACTATAGTATGGTTTGTACTCGGGATATATTTTCATGTACCACATGGAAGTAGATGTGCAAGACTTCAAGCATATGTTTTTTTTCTTTTATAGTTAAACATATTTTATTTATCATCATTTGTTATTATTATGCTAATCAAATTTTTTGGTGATGTGGTGATTGATATGTGAGGATAAGACCCTGCATTCCTATGCTTTCTAGATTACGCAACAAGTTCGGCCGATCATCATGTACATCCGGCAGGACATGAAGATTTACATCATGCCGGATTTGGCCTCTCTGATCGAATTTAATTTATTTTTGTTCATTGTAATTAATTAATGTGTAATAATTGTTATGTCTAACATAAATTGTTGTGCATGATTTCTTTGCATTGTAAGATATATGGATCCTCTTTTGAAACTTGGTATTATACTGCCATCAGTAAGAGACCATTCCGATCTCAAACGGGTTTAAGGTTGGACCTTACGAGGGGTGTAATGTGGTCCTAAATCATTCATAGTGTCTCATACTATGTGGCGACTATTTTATTCTCCTGTTAGTCCCCCCGTGAGATTATCCGTACTCTCTATGAGCTGCGAGCTCAACATTTTCATGGTCATTAATGTCATAGGTATAGCAAAAAATCTTACTTCGCCCATATAAATAGAGACTCCACTGGGGATAACGAATCAGCCTTGAAAAATGCCTTGTAATGTCTTTGGCGAAACTGAGATAAGCCATGTCTTCATTGTTTATGTATATCCTATAAACCCCGATAGCGTCACATATTGACAAAACGCTTTCACTTAAGGTAGTGGATTGATGTGTGATGATACGCATCACTTATTAGCACATACCTTCGAGGTATAAAAAAGGTGCGTTCATTTGTCATTTGAACCCTTGAGTGGGGAGATCTAGTTATGGATAACGCTTCTCTAATAAGAGCCTAGGTATGGCCCGTGATAAGCCCAAATGTGAGCCAATAGATATTTTCCCTAGGAATATCCTCCCTAATGCATATGTGTGAGCCTTAGCCATTTGAAGTAATTTAACCTCTTTACCAAGGAGTGCAAACTTTGGGACTTTTCAATTGGGACAAGTTTGCGTTCCATGATAATTGGGTTAAATACTTTGAAATATCGATAGGCCAACTTATGTGAAAACCTTGTTGGACCTAATTAATTTAGTTGGAAACCAAGTGTGTCAAGGCATGAGTCTGTTACCTTCTCTCAAAAAGGTGTGGCCTTACTTTGGCCTGTGATGATGCTTCTACATATTTTGAGGCCCATCTCAAATGACTGTGATGACCAAAGAATCCAATTTGACGTTTAGAGATAACGGCACGATCCTAATATTAGGCTTAGTCATTATTATAAATGGGTGGCCCTTGTCTCTTAACGATGGATTAGAACCGAAGTAGCCATGGTTCACCTTTAACATAGAGAGGACGATCTTGTGTATCCCCTGTTGGTACATAGGATAAGCCACATCTATAGTAGATATTGAACTTTCCACGTGCATGGGAGAGATAAGGTTGGAAGGATGTACGATATGTAAACTAACCCTTCATTTCATGCATAAATGTATCCCATGCATAATGCTAACCCTTTGTGATTATAGCCATCATATGGGAGCATTGGGTTAGAGATGAAGGAAGGCTAATAAAGAAGAAAATTCCAAGCAACACAGAAATGGCAGGTGAAGACTGATCTCCAATTGACCAATTGGAGGCCACCGTAAATAAGATGGTAGAACAGTTGCAAACCCTAATCAATGCCATGTCCCATCAGAATGCACCTCAGGCAACGAGAGTTGAAACTAGGGAAAGAGGCAGGAGGAACTTGAGAGTAAGTTTGAGGAGAATCTAATATGGATGATGAAGAGGACATGATGGAATACACTATAGGGAGGATGGCTAAGCCATAAGCCGAGACTGAGCTATAAAAACCAAAACAGAAGATGAACGTAATGGCCTAGAAAATGAAAAGAAAGCATGAGGACCTACTAGATTACAGTGCTACGACATTTAAATAGCAATTGCCCGCCAAATTCAAGATGCCTGGAAAGACGAAATTCAATGGAAGTGGAGACCCAAAAGCCCATCTATGACATTATGTCTCTCTGCTGAGTTCAATTGGGCTATCCTAATAGCAAGTACAAAAGATGTTTAAGATGTCATTGAAGGGAGCGCCCGTAGTATGGTATCATAATCTCGTGAAAAAAATGAAGGATGACAGGAGGACCTTGGCATAAGCTTTTCTAAATCAGTATGTTACAGACATGGAGATCGATGTGTCGTTCCGTGATTTGGAAAACACCAAGCTAAATCTTGACGACAGTTTCAAAGAATATTTTGACCGCTGGAGAGGTTAATCATTGAAGGTGCATACCTGAACGTCTGAAATAGATCAATGCAAGATGATTATCAAGAGAAACAAGCCCATAATTTAAGACAAGATAAAGAGGATGACTTCCATTATCATTGATTTCAGACAGTTGAAGGAGATGATAATGTACATAGAAGAAGAAGAGGCCGAAAATAGGAAACTCTATGGTCAAAATAAGAGAACCACTTGAGAACCTTCTAGAGTGAAACCTAGTCTCCCTGAAGTCGGATGACTTCCATGATCACTTATTTCAGAGAATTGAAGTTGACTATAATGGACATAGAAGAAGATGAGGCCGAAAATAAGAAATTATATGGTCAAAACAAGAGAACCATTGGAGGACATTCTAGAGTCAAACCTAGTCTTACTGAAGTCGATGTCATTCGTAACCGCAGGTTTTCTATTCTTCGCAGGCTCTTATCAAATGTGTTCGAGAAGCTAAAAAGGCAAGGCTTACTGAAACCCTTCGACCCCAATTCGTTAATAAACCCTATATATCACCACTTGAACCTAGACCGATACTGTCACTTCCATCAACAAAAAGACCATGATATTAACAATTGCGACTACCATAGACATGAAATCCAATACCTCATCGATAACCATAAAATACTGACCCCGAAAGGAGCCAACCAAACACTAACTGAAATCCATTACCAAATCACTACGTCGTACCACCACCAAACTATATGATCAACTCAGGCCTACCTGAAGAATATATCTTACAAACCTTCCATCAACAAGCCTGCATCATTAGAATATTGGGCTATAGCGATAATGAGAAGAGAGAAGGCGAAAATGATGGATTTTGGGAGGACTTCCCGAGCAGTGATGATGAAGAATTAAGAAGGATGACAAAGAGCGGTTGATTTTATAATGGCACTACTAGAAAAAAATAAGGGAGAGAGAAAAAAGAGAATGGAAAAGAGAAAGAAGGGAAAAATGAAGAGAGTACCTTACTCCAGTAGTTGAAAAAGACACAAGCCCAAGTCACTATCTATGAATTGCTATGTTCATCACAAGAGCATAGGAGAGCCATGGTTGAAGCCTTGGGAAAAATCATGGTACCAGCCGACACGAACCTAACTACAGTTATAAAGTCTGTCCAATAATAGAAGAGGCAATCTATCACTTTTACTGAAGAAGAACTCCCGATGGAAGGTAGGAATCAAAACCGTCCACTTTTCATTAAGGCAGAAGTCATGGGTAAGAAGACCTTGTATGTAATGATAGACGATAAGCCCTCCATCAATGATTGTCCGCTAAAGATATTACCAAGGCTGTGCATTCCACTTGAAGAATTGAGTCCCTTTGATATGACCATCAAAGCCCATGATGATAGTAAATGATGAGTGGATGGGACTTTAGCAGCCATGGTCAAGGTGGGCCTTATCGAGAATAAAGTAGAATTCACAGTACTGAACATCCCAACCACTTTTGCACTACTCTTAGATAGACCCTAGTTTCACAAGCTTGGAGGAGTACCATCCACACTTCATCAAATGATTGTATTCCGACACAGAGAGGAAAAGATCATCATTAGAGCTGAAGCAGGCAATGTAGTATTCGACCTAGAGATGCAACCCATTACAAGATTCCAAGTTGTAACATTTTTCGAGGACTGAGGGGACCCCAAGGTAGCAAAGAATATGGAGAAGATGAATTACAAACCTAAAAGGTAGTCGAGTTACGGATAGAGTTAACGACAACATGGAAGGAATAGTTTTTTAAGATTGGAGAATTCACACTGGAAGAACTAGACACAGATGAAGAAGAAGATGACTACGAAGACCTATATGTACCGCAACTATTCGATTGTAATCTTGCATTCGAAAGTAATAAGATGAATGATTTTTCTTACTTGTCTAATTATTTTTCTTTGGCATACATCATCACGGGCATGCCATGAGCATATTTGACATAAATTCCACTAAAACTGATGTATTTAACCTTGGTCATGTGAAAACCCTAAGAATATACTGATTGCGAGTAAGCTCACCCTTGAAGAGAGGAAATAATTATAGAAAATACTAAAAAAATATGCAAAAGTATTTGGCTGGTTCTATGAAGATATGCCCAAAGTAGACATGGGTATCACACATAACGTGATACCAACGTACTCAAACATATGGCCTGTGAAGCAAAAGCTCCAACGGATGAGCCTAGAATGGGCTGAGAAGATAAAGGAATAAGTAAAGAAACATGTAGAGGTAGGCTTGTTAAAAATAGTGAAATACCCAGAATGGCTCCCCAACATAGTGCCAGTTCCAAAGAAAGACGGTAGGGTTACGATGTGTGTAGACTATAGAAACCTCAATAAGGCTTGCCAAAAGGACAATTTTCCTCTACCCCACATAGATGTCTTAGTAGACATCGCTGCCCTATCAGCCATATACTAATTCCCATATGGTTTCTTGGGATAAAATTAGATTTTCATGAAAGAGAAAGATAAGCACAAGACGACCTTCATTATAGAATGAAGAATATATTGTTAAAAGGTAATGATTTTCGAACTAAAGAATGTAGGAGCCACCAACCAACAGATAACGACTACCTTGTTTCAACCTATTGCACAAACAGGTCAAGTGTATGTAGATGATATGATGATCAAGTCAGAAATAAGAGATGGGCATTTTGTGGCGTTAGAGAAATTCCTTTAGACGGTGGAAAAGTACAACCTCATGCTCAACCCCAAAAAGTGTGCGTTCGAGGTCAAAACTGGAAATTGATTGCGATATAAATTGGAAGCTAAATGAATAGAGGTGGACCAAGGAAATATTTAGGCAGTAACAGAAATGCCCGCACCAAAAATGGAGAAGGAGGTAAGGGTTTTTCTAGGGAAGATACAATATATCGGCTGGTTCATAGCTAAGTTAACATTGGTATGCGAGTCCATCATTAAGCTACTTAGAAAAGATCAACTAGTAGAGTGGAATAAACTATGTCAGGCCTTCGAGAAAATTATGAGATATTTGACTAATCCACCGGTCTTGAAACCTCCAAGACCCAAGAAGCAATTAGTCATACACTTGGCGATAGAACCTGATGCACTAGGGGCGATGATGGTGTAGGAAAATTAAACGAGGGTCGAACACCGAGTCTACAATCTTAGTAAGAATATGTTGCCTTATGAGACGCGTTATCAAGAGGTGGAGAAAATTTTTTTGGTGGTGGTGTGCGCTTAGAGAAAACTATAACACTATTCCTACCTATAGGATATAAGTGGTCACTAAGGAAAATCCACTGAGATACCTAGAGACTGCACCTTCTTGAGTGGGAAAATTGGCAAGGTGGCAGATGTACTAACTAAGTTTGATATCAAGTCCATCACCAAGAAAGTGATTAAAAGACATGTTGTGGCTGAGTTTCGAGCACAATAATCGATTGATGGAGAGAGGTATAAATATGAGTTCCTTAATGAGGAGGTAAATGTAATAACCGATCAAATATAGAAGATGTACTTTGATAGAGTTATAAATTGCAAGAGTGCATGGATTGGAAATGTTATAATAACCCTAGAAGGATACACTCTCCCTATAGCTAAAAGGCTAGCTTTTCGGGTCACTAATAATATGGCTGAATATGAGGCATGTATATTCGGATTAGAAGCCTTAATAGCCCTAGCTGGGGAGGTGAAATTGTGGAGGTTTTTGGAGATTCAATGTTGGTGGTTAATAAGATCCGAATGGAGTGGGAATTGAAGGAAGAAAAGTTGAGGTTGTATCTAACCCATCTTAGAATATTGCTACAAATCGTCCCACGATGCACTTTCTAGCATTTGCCCTGAGAGAAGAACTAGATGGTAGATACCTTAGCCACATTAGTTGTAGCATGGGAAAACCCAGAAAAGCTAAAGATGCAACCATTGATTTTGATGACTGCCAGTAAGCCCGCTTATGAGATTGAAAGAGTCATAGAGATTGAATGAGAAGACGAGATGCCATGATACTTTGATATTCAAAACTTCTTAGACAAAGGAGAATTCCCAGAAGAGGCAAGTAGAAAAGACATGTTGGCTATTCAAACCCAGTCCATTAGCCTGAAAGGAAATCTAGATCGTCAGAGCAACAAATTTCAGCTAAAATACCTAAAGAAAGAGGAAGCTAGTAAGGTGATTGAAGAAATCTATGATAGAATATGTGCTCGCCACATGAGCGGGCCCAATCTATCAAAGTAAATTATCAGGCAAGGATTTTACTGGCCGATTATGGAAGCGGATTATATGGAATTAGTAAAGCGCTATCATGATTGTTAAGCTAATGGGAACCTGAACTATTTGCCACTGATGGAATTACATGGGCTGTCAAAATCTTGGACGTTTTCAGCATTGGGAATCGATATGATTGGCGAGATCAAACCATAGGCCTCAAATGGACACAGATTTATAGTAGTGGCTATAGATTACTTTTTTAAATGGGAAGAAAATGAGTCCTTTCACAATGTCACAGCCATGCAAATGGCTAAGTTTATAGGCTGAAACATAATTTGTCGATATGGGATGTCGCACCATGTGGTGACAGATAATGTGGTCCAGATTCAGGGAGAGATCAAAGCAATGTTACAAAAGTATGAAATAGAACACTACAAGTCTTCCCCATATAGACCACATGTGAATGGAGCAGTATAGTGTGCCAATAAAACTTTGAAGGGGACCTCAGCTAAAATGAAGGAAAACTACAAAGATTGGGTGGAAAAGCTACCATTTGCATTATGGGGGTATAGAACATACGGATCAGCCCCTTACGAGTCATAATTAGAGCCGGGTTATAATGTCTGTTATAGCCCTCTAATATTTTTACCTTAAGTACCATTGATTCTCTAATGAATGATTTATTCATAACAACCATTACGAATATTAATGTTTCTATTCCTAATAGAAAGACTTGAGCATTCTAATCGTTCAAGTACCGAATAAAACCTTAAAAAATATTCTCATCTACTTCTAGTAAGAAGGAGTGAACTACATACTAATATAAAACATCCCCAGTTACACACCAAACCGTATCCCCAAAGTACATAGTTATTGGTCAGGATTTCTACACCAACCTCATCTTTGTAAATCAAATGCATTGTCTACCATGCAGGAGTTCGCAGTACACTAAGGATTCCGATCAATCCATATATGATCAACTAGTGGATTGAAATAATTCTCTTTATTTTAATGGATGTTATTAGAAACTCATTTATATCTGGATCCAGTCTTATATGATGACATCATATAAGGTGCCTCATTCTCATGTCACCACATGGATGATCCTGGATCAAGGTCGCTATACAATTATAGAATAGACCGCACCTACATATAAACCATAAATAGAGTATTCACTTTGTTTGCTCTCTATAGACTATTTTAGATTACTAACTTCATACTTAAATCCTCTTGTGTATGACACTCATACACTAAGTTTGAAGGAATATCAATAATCAAATGGTAATCAAGATAATTTACAATATGCGATTTAAATCAAACATTTGATAAATGAAAAATATATCTTTTATTTCATAATAAATAATTATGTTTACATTACATGAATCTCTAGGGAATATATCTCAACAATCTTCCATTCGCACTAGAGCAAATGAGACATGTCAAATAATCATGGACCCTCTAGGTAATCTTCAAACACTTTAGCCGATAAGTGTTGGTAATTCTTGGTCTCCAAGATAGAATTAAACAAGCATGAATCGTGTGAATACAATGACAGAAGTTGCAGAATACTTACATCGAGCGGTTGAGCGACGCGGAGAGGCAACGAAAACTGAAATTCTGCTCACAGGTTTGGCGTTGGCAGTGCAGTCCACTGTCCTCACTGGTTTCGGTTTTCATCATAAAAAACATGCTCCAAGCTTCGTCGTGGTGATTCCCAGCTCATGGGTGGACTTCCCTATCACCTTCGCATGATCCCGGAGAGTGCTAGTACTCTTGTTTTTGCATCAAAAATGCACTTGGCTTCCCTCAATATCTTCAACACTCACGGCAGTTCACTGCCTTTGTAGAAGAAGAGAATGGCGTGAAAAATGGAGAGAATTTTGGCTCCAAAATCAAACCAACGTGAGAGAGAGAGAGTTGTAACAAGTTAAAAGTGTAATTGATTTCTAAAATCAATTTTAACATATACCAAACATATAAAATTAATATATGTCACTCAAGCTTTTAAAAAAAACTTTTCAACAACTCCCATCAAGTCACATCACTCACATCACTCAATCAATCCAATCAATTGTCACATCACTCAAAGTGACATGATTTGACGCTTGATGTGACGCTAGATGCTACTAGCGATTTGACGTGCCACGCTCGAATTCGAAATACGAATGCGCTCGCAAATAATCTCGGGCTCGGGTTTGCTAATTCCAAATTAACGAATTTTCCGTTGTGTCCTAATTAAATGATTACGCCTAGCGAAATCACTATTCACGTCGCTAACGAATTAATTGTAAATTAACTTGTTTACCCGAATTAAAATCTAATTTTAATTCTGCGTCGAAATCCAATTTCGTTTAATATGTCGAATATATTAATTTATCGATTAATTCCAAATTAATCATTCTCTCTCTTTAATTGATATTTTATCCCAGATAAAATATCCTGCAATTAATCCCAGATTAATTTTCTCTCTCATCTAATTAATCCCAGATTAATTAAAAGTGCGAGTCATATGTCATCGGTGAATCTTTGGGAAGCGACCCATGAGATCCCCGGATATGTTGGCAGTAAATTCGGTCGTCGGACTATCCGAACACATAAGTATCTCGTACTACGTTATACCGATTTACAAGACAAGGTTGGCCTCTAGCAAAGCGCCATGCCTCCCCAATTCTCCTGAAATATCCTTACAGGAATAAAGGATCTGTATCAGGCGTAGTATACGTAGTATTGCGTATTTCTGTCCAGTATCAGATGATCACATGCAAGGCCTGAGGCTGGTACAGTGTCTGCCCCGTACGATGCATATATTGGATAACGCGCAACTAGTCTCTTTATTATCGGATAATCATGACCAAGTCATATTATCCCGACGGTTGCAACCTTTATAGAGAACCAGTTTTGTATCCCTGCATGATCATCAACTCCATATGACTGGAGTGACACTTCCGTCTTGACATCACACCCAACACACTACGATTCTCGATATACCCAGAATTGGCGTACACAGGAACCAGTTAAAGCCTGGACGACCTCAACCAAAGTATATTGATTGTCGTATGCATTAGCGGTGCAAGTCTCAGGTTAAGACCAAATACACCTACCCTGATTTCAGACTTCCATAGACACGTAGTCATAATACCAATGGAATTCCGAAGGGGTCTATCCAGAGCGAAGCTGTTTCCCGTACCATCGGTAAAACACAACCTCCTATTACACTTGCATGAGTATCCTATACCCAAATATATGAGAACTATGCCGTTGTGCCCTCACAACGCGCACAAGTGTAATACTAGTCTTTTACGCAATGATCGATGTCCAATCTCGATAATGCTCTGACTAGGGATGTTAATGATTTATCCTTCGTGGACTAATACTGTCTCATATCATTCTCCGTCCAGGAACAAATCATAGGGACCTCTCATCATTTATATATCTAGGTGATCTAATCACATATGATAAGAGTGCAATCTCCTTTGTCACATAGTTAATTTGTACAACAACACCGTGATCTGTACAAATAGTGACGCTATGGGTCATAATTGTCCAACAATCTCCCACTTGGCCTATAGCCAGTCACCCGAGTGCTTGACACCCGAACTATGTATGGTTGGCTCAAATTGCTAAGAAAAGGTTTTCGTCAGCGGATTTGCATGATTATCGTCTGATGCGATTTATACGATCATCACATCGCCACGATGTATGATCCGAACGAATCAGATGAATTTCAAAGTATATATCTGGATCATTGATGAGACCATTAATTCTTTAGCATATGCTGACGCCTAGCTCAGCTGCTAACAGAACTATATCTAATCTAATTAGATTTATTATCGACCCAAATGGCTTCTATTGCTGCCTCAGCTGCAACAATAACCCGCATTTGTTGTTTATTCGGTAACAGTATCTTGCTTGGAAGATTTACAGCTCACTGTACTGTTATACAAATTGTATAGTACCATTTGCGACTTTTAGTCTTTTTCAGGAAAGCCAAGCTTTCACCGATTATTTTATAGGAATGTCATTTCTAAGAAATGACATATTATCATTATTATTCAGGGCATTCACTGTCAGCGCGCTCCCACTAACTTCCTTATATACACAAGAATCATTTCGTTTTGAATTAAATCATAAACTATTATGATTACATCAAAACAATAATTCCAAGAACCTAATGCTTGCTTCAATCCATACATGGATCGAATAACCTGCAAACCTTGTTTGCTAGTTTTTGGTACGACAAAACCGACAGGATGTTGTAAACATCCTCCAAAAGGTTTTCCGTTAAGGAAAGTAGTTTTGCCATTCTGCTGCCATATTTCATAAATGAAACACGCAGCTTTAGCAAGCATTATCCAAATGGATTTACCGTGGCAACAGGTAAAAGGTTGAATCGTAATCAACACAATGTTGATAACTTTACCTTTTCGCTACAAGGCTAGCTTAGTACATTGGTATGTTGCCTTCCATTTATGTCTTCCTTGAAGACTTATATAGTACCAATCGGCACAATACCTTGCGGTACATCAACTAGTGTCCAAACGTAGTTGGTATACATGGAATCCATTTCGGACTCATGACACTTTGTCATAATTAAGGAGTCGATACCTTGTATCACTTCCTCATTCGTAGTCAGTTGGTATACCTCAAAAGATTAACATCTTTATAAGGTGAGATCAGAAACCCATACCCAGGATGTTCTCTGACTCTCTCAGAACTACGTGGTTCTTGTGTATTCGAAGATTAATGTTATAGTTTCATCCTTGATGAACTATATGTGTTCCATTAGGATTCGATGCCTAGAATAGTATTACTCCGATTTTCATCGAATTATACTATCCTCCCACTTACCACTGCATATCGGTATTCCTCTCAGGAAAGCCACATGGTGAGCAACAATCTAATTGTTCTCTTGTGAGTTGTATAAGTACAATACTTTGGTATCCCTAGGATAACCTACAATTGGCACGAAATCTGTCAAACAGATTTTAATGGAACCTTATTCTAAATAAGTTCTGCACTGATTATGCTTATCCGTTGAAGGAAATGGTAGCTCAGAGCGACTCACGATTAACCTTATCATGTCCAACAAAATTCGGTTACTCTGTTCAGACACACCGTCAAACTGACGTGTTCCGGAAGGAGTCCTCATTGAAAGAATACTTTACTCTTTCAAGTAAACTAGAAACTTATTGCTTAAGTATTTTCCATTACGGTCTTACCGTGACGGTTTAATACTTTAGCCGATCTGTTTGTCTATTTCATGTCAAAACTTTAAAATTTTTCGATTTGTGTTCTTCAAAAGAAACAAAAACCATAACGCGATGCCACATCCGTAAGGTCACGAAATATTCATTCCACCTCTAGCCTAGCTAGACATGGGCCCATTTGCTTCACTATGAACTAGGGCTAACAGATCGGTGGCATTTACACTTTTACCAAGTAATATTGGTGTTATAGGCATATTGCCCAATAAACTAGATTCGTAGACTTTATTTGAGTGGAATCAAATCAGTCCAAGTACCCACTCTTCGAAAGTGTGGATATACGAGTCTTTTTGATTGTGTCCCATACAACAATGCCACATCAGTTTCTTCTGATCAAATCAGTTTGAGCTATTGTTTGTCATTTTATATGTTTGAGATTTTTTTATATTCAAAATATAAATGCTGTTATTCACATCTAATGTGTTTATCTCAATATCATCTTTATATAATAAAACACTTTAGTGTTATAAAATATAAAGGTTCACCCGCAGCGGGTTAAACATTGATATAGAGATAATGTTTCTAGTCAAACTAGTTACATTATAACAGTTTCCAAATCCTGCTCATAGCAGATTCTGAACATCAATATATATTTATGTACCACATTAAGTATTTAAAATCCAATTTCAATACTAGTAGTGAACATAATCTTAACAAACATATTTGAAGTCAGATCCTTTCTCGTTCTTAAATTCCTTTTTGGATATGTCATTTATCTTCCCAGAAGATTATAATGATTTTGCCTTTGCCCTTTTTCAATATTCTAGAAGCCTTTGGCCAAGCCTTGGCCTTCTAGAATATCGAAGTAAAGTGCGCCTTGCGCTACTTGCCTAATTGCAAATTTTTACTTTGTCTCCTTGAAAATAGTCATTAACTCTCCAAGAGTTTACTATTGCAATATTAGTACTTCTTAAATCTAAGTATAGATTTATGAAGATCCTTCAATTTCATTATCATACTTTAAGGATCTAATCCTTAGTTCTGATTCAGAAATTAAGGAGTCTTGTAGGACACAGAAACTGACGACGATGTTCTAGGCTCGCGGCCTAGTTAGGAGTACGAAATAACATGGAGTCGCCACCCAGTGTGAACCAGGACAAAGATTTAAGGCCACACTCACCCCTCGCAAGGGAATACCTCAAACCGTTGGGTTCGGAATGCACCCTTACTTATGTCACTTGTAATGATTTGATTTGTGCAATAAACTAACCGAATCTATTCAACAGTCATACTCAAGGGTAATCTACGTCTAGTATGCATTCATCAAAATAACTCATAATCTAAGTGTGCATGCTCGAAAACAAGTCTTTAAAAACGGCAAACACGCAATATCACACAATGAGCACATTGAGCCATTAAACCAAAATAAACAAATAAATATTTCAACATAATCATAAACTAAATAAAATATCATGCATAAAATAACATAATCATTCTTGAAAATAAACAATAAACTAGACTACATCATGCTTTAAATAATAACTAAAAAATCTACGAACTACATCATGATCAAACACAAGTTTGGATGAGATGAAATACGTGTCTCTTAAGTGGTACGTGGCGTTGTATCCCGAGTACAAACCCCACTACTGTCCATTCTGATTCGGCTACAGAATTTACGTCCGGGTTTCCATCATATATACCACAAAAGGGAACACATATTCCGCTCATCCAACAATCACATCATGCCTCAAACGACTCTCATGCGATAATATTTCTAAAGTAAATAAAATAAACGAAAGATAATAAATAAAAAGGTGCCCTCAGGTCTAACATCTTTTGTCGTCTCACGAAAGGGCGTTACACATCCGTTGGAAGGGTGAATGATCCGCAACTCTTTTGGTTCACTAACTCAACGTCTTTCCTCGCTGTTTTGCTATTCGAGCTGTTGTTTTACTATGTTTTATGGCTGTTTCTGGTCACGGTTTTCGGTGGTAAGGATGTAGTTTTTCTGGACAGTTTTTGGTAGTTTTCTGGGCAAAATTTTGGTGGATTAGGGGTTGTTTATAGGGCATGTTATATGGCTGACAGGTGCTGTTTGGAGGGATTATTTTCGGTGGTTGCTGGTGTTGAATGGGTTCGAAGGCTGTAGGTGTGTGGCTGGCTGTGGCGCTGAATGGGTTTGAAGGGGCTTACGTGTGTGGCCGGATGTGGCGAGGCAATAGGCTATGGAATTAGGCAGTTAAGGTTTATGTGTGAAGGGTTGTTAAATGAGGGATTTGGGCGATGTGGGACATTACGTGAAGGGCCAGGTGCGTTGATTGTGTTGGCGTGAAGGTTGCAGTCGGTGAAGGTTGCAGGTGGCGTGAAAGGCTAATTTGAATGATCAGGTGGCTTAGTTAACGTGGCTAGTGGGCAGTGAGTTGAAGCAGGCTATGGACGTGGCTGAACGTGTTGAGGGCTATTGAGTGGGGGTTTGGCTGGGCGCAAGGGGCTGGTTACGTGAATATATGGCTGGGAATGTGGCTTTTGTGTGTAGTTTGTGAGTGCGTGAAGGTGAATGGTTTATGTGTGATAGGTTTTGAGTGCAAGGCTATGTGGCTAGGCGTGAAAAGGGCAGTTGCGTGAAGCAAGTTGTGGTGTGAAAGGGGCAATTGCGTGAAGCAAGTTGTGGTGCGAATGAGCAGGTTTGGAGAGGAGTGGGGGCTGGTGAATAGTGCCGAATGTATGCTGCGCGTGAAGAGGGAGTGAATGGCTGCTGGGCTTGTGTGCGTGAGTTTAGGTGAGAGTGGCGTGAGGGCTTTTAGGGTTTGTTGTTGTTTATATAGTGAGAGGGTAGGGTTAGGGTTTCTGCATGGGTTTATTTGAAAGGAAAGAAATCAATTAATTTATGTGTGTGTTTAATTTTAATTATTTAAGGCAATAAATTATTTAAATTAGGTGAGTGATTTATTTAATTTTGAAATTTAATTTTAATTATTTTTAATTCAATTTAATTTGTGAGATGTGTTTTAAATGTTTTAATTATTTAATTTGTGAGATGTGATTTAATGGACTTGGGCTTGGGATGTGTTTTATAAAACGGAGGTCCAACAAGCGAACCCGCAGCTACTCCAGCGAATTAATTCCAACAAAAATGTCAATTCTTGACTATTCCCTTCCGACGTCCGTTTCCCGCGGCTTTCACAACTAAAGAGATAGTGTCTCCATACAAGACTCATCATCGGGCTGATATGCAAAAATGCAATGCCTACAGTCGCCCTCACTTTGATAGGACTTGTGCAGTGGTGTGACAATGACAATTCCTATCAAAGTACGTGCAATGCATTTTTACTTACCTGGCTCGCCAGCTGCCACATGGTCCGCTTGTTGCTTCGAACTGATTTGATGATTTAGTGGATATGGTGGCGAGGCCCTCGACCTTTGGGCTTTGTTCCCGAACCACCGAATGTGAACTGTGATGATGATGCAGTGGGCCCTCAACCCTGGGACGCATCCCGGAACTGCAACCGACAACGGGGGCACCTCGACCCTGGGCACCTCGACCCAACAACGCTGACAATAAGGACCTCGCCCTCGAACTGATGATGTAGTGGGCACCTCGACCCTGGGCACCTTGACTCGGAACTACAACCGACAACGGGGGCACCTCGACCCAACACGCTGACAATAGGGACCTCGCCCTCGAACTGATGATGAAGTAGGCACCTCGACCCTGGGTACCTCGACCCGGAACTACAACCGACAACGGGGGCACCTCGACCCTGGGCACCTCGACCCAACACCGCTGACAATAGGGACCTCGCCCTCGAACTGATGATGTAGTGGGCACCTCGACCCTGGGCACCTTGACCCAGAACTACAACCGACAACGGGGGCACCTCGACCCAACACCGCTGACAATAGGGACCTCGCCCACGAACTGATGATGTGTGGGGCACCTCGACCCGGAACTACAACCGAAAACTGGGGCACCTCGACCCAACACCGCTGATAATAGGGACCTCGCCCTCGAAATGATGATGTAGTGGGTCCTCGACCCTGGGACGCATCCCCAAAACTGCTGATGATGATGTGTCTCCATACCCGGAGTACCATACCCGGCGAAACTGATAATGATGCTAATGTGGGCCTCTCCCCCAGAGTTCCATACCCGGAAAAACTGATACTGATGCTAATGTGGGCCTCGTCCCCAGAGTTCCATACCCGACAAGACTGATACTGATGTGGGCCACGCCCCAGATTGATACTGATGTGGGCCTCCCCTAAAGAGTGTCATACCTGGCAAGACTGATACTGATAATGATGTGGGCCTCGCCCACAGAGTGCCATTCGTGGCAAGACTGATACTGATAATGTGATGGTTCATTCTTGAACCATGCTGTGAGGTGGTCCATTACCGAACCATTGCTGATGTGAGAGTGGTCCATTTTCGAACCGTTGCTGATGAGAGAGAGTCCATTTCCGAACCATTGCTGATGAGAGATAGTCCATTTCCAAACCATTGCTGATGAGAGATAGTCCATTTCCGAACCATTACTAATGTGAGAGTGGTCCATTTCTGAACCGTTACTGATGAGAGATAGTCCATTTTCGAACCATTGCTGTTGTGAGAGTGGTCCATTTCCGAACCATTACTGTTGTGAGATAGTCCATTTCCGAACCATTGTTGATGTGAGAGTGGTCCATTTCCGAACTATTGCTGAGTTAAAACAAGGGTATTGTTCCCTGAATTGTGTTGAATGTGAGCTTTGTGCCCTCGATTGCCATACCCTGCAAGACTAATACTGAATGTGGGCATTATTCCCAGAGTGCCATACCCAGCAAAACTAACATCGTGTCTCCATACTCGGAGTACTATACTCGGCAAAACTGATGCTGTGTCTCCATACTCGGAGTGCCATACCCAGTAGAACTGATACTAGTAATGATATGGGCCTCGCCCCCAGAGTGCCATACCCGGCAACACTAATAACGATGTGGGCCTCACCCCCAGAGTGCCATACCCGGCTTGTTCATTCTCGAACTGTGCTCCATTCTTGGAGTGCCATTCCCGGCTTGTTCATTCTCGAACTGTGCTCCATTCTCGGAGTGCCATTCCCGGCTTTCTGATGATGTGTGGGCCTCAACCCTGAGACTCATCCCCAAAACTGATACTGATGTGGGCCTCGACCCTGGGACGCATCCCCAAAACTGACATTGATGTATGGGCCTCGGCCCCAACTGATACTGATATGGGCCTCGCCCCCATGCTGATACTGATATGGGCCTCGCCCTGTGACTCATCCCTAAAACTGATACTGACATGGGCCTCAACCCTGGGACTCATCCTCAAGCTGATACTGATGTGGGCCTCGACCCATGCTCCATCCTCAAACTGATACTAATGTGGGCCTCGCCCCAAACTGATATTGATGTGGGCCTCACCCAAAACTGATACTGATGTGGGCCTAGACCCATGCTCAATCCTCAAACTGATACTAATGTGGGCCTCGCCCTAAGCTGAAACTAATGTGGGCCTCACCCCAAACTGATGCTGATGTGGGCCTCACCCCCAGACTGACACTGATGTGGGTCTCACCCCAAACTGATACTAATGTGGGCCTCGCCCTAAACTGATATGGGCCTCGCCCCAAGACTGATACTGATGTGGGGCTCGACCCTGTGACTCATCCCCAAAATTGATACTGACGTGGGCCTCAACCCTGTGGGATTCATTCTCGAAAACTGTTGATAATACGAGCCTCGCCCCTTGGGATTCATTCCTGAAACTGATGATAATGTGGGCCTCGACCCTATGGGATTTATTCTCGAAAACTGCTGATAATACGGGCTTCGCCCCTTGAGATTCATTCCTGAAACTGATGATAATGCAGACCTCGACCCTGGGATTCATTCCTGGATTCATTCCAACACTCTGACGATGTGGGCCTCGACCCTGGGATTCATTCCCGGATTCATTCCAAAACTCTGCTGATATGGGCCTCGACCCTGGGATTCATTCCCGGATTCATTCCAACACTCTGACGATGTGGGCCCCGACCCTAGGACTCATCCCCAAATTGAAACTGATATGGGCCTTAACCCTGGGACTCATCCACAAAACTACTACTCATATGTTGCTGATTCTGGTTGGCTTGTCATTGCCGCTTTCTCTTTTCCTTCTTTGAAACCTGTGAATATAAAACAAAACAAACACAAAAAAGAATGCAAAATATGTTACATGTATGCATGCATGCATGAATGAATTTCCTATTCCGTTGGGTTAGGTCTTCCACCTGTTCTCCAGGTGATTGCTCAGTCTTCTCTCTGGTCTCATGGCTCAATATCTTATTATGTCCCTGATTCACGATGTGGTAGACTGGTCGCCCCCAGTCTTGGTATAGCTTTCTGCTCTCTGCTTTTTACACTTGGTCAAGATGAACCACATGGTGGGGCCTTCCATATCATCATATTATATTACATGCTACGAAATAGTCCCCATAGTTATACGTATCATTGTCCTCAAAGAATGCTCAGTAATGAAACCAGAGAACCTTCAAAACATTCGATGCCACTCAAATCCAAGTCTTTGAAAAAATGATCTAAGCCAGACTCAAAGTGTGTGTGTGCAAAGATTCTTTCACAGCTTGATTCCTAAGGTAAGCAAACTCGATGATTTCGTTTCAAAAATCGGGATCGATGGGTCAAACCAACCTAGATGTCTCAGTTAGGCTCTGCAATTTCTTTTTCATGCTCAATGTGGTATGGTTTTATTTTTCTTTTCCTTTGTCTCTTTTTTTCCTTTCATTTTGAACTTCTTTTTTTCTTTTCTTTTTTTTCAACACACCTACCCTTTAAGGTAGCATTTCTCCTCATGGTGGTCCTAATACTCGCCCATGGGTAGCTTCACGCTTATCGGTTATAGGTGGTTCAATTCTTTTCTTTAGAGACTTTTCTTTTATTTTCAACCATACCACACATCATAACATAAGCAAATCAAGATATACATCTAAGCAAACGGTCATTCATCTACCTACAATTTCTTCAACTAGTAACTTTGCTAACTACTCAGGTTTTCACTACTAAGAGCCATAATCAAGTGCTTACGAGTCTAACATAGATTAATCATTCAAAGTATCAGATAAAAGCACATCAAAAGTTTATCGTTTCTAAGGTTTCACCCTAAAGCAAACGATTTCATCATCGGAATTACGTCTAACTATCAAGGACTAAAAACAAACAATTTTTTTTTCTTCTTTTTTCTCTTTTTTTTTTGTTTTTTTTTTTTTTGTTTTTTTGAAGGCCCCCCCAATGGTCTTTCTATCATTGTCGTAAGGTTTTCTATTTCTAGATTTCCTTGTCCTCGCTATCCACGTTTGCTAAACTCTTCTTTGCCAATTCTTCTTTTATCCCTAACCCAACAGATATCTATGATGGCTTTTAAGACACAAAGGGTTAACATGATGCATGTATGCATGAGATGCTTGCGATGTATGAGATGTAATATGCATGTGGTTATCAAAAAGCATAAAGGGGCAACTTTTATAGGGTGTATGACTATGGTTCACACGCGGGTTTATAGGGGTATATACAAAGGCTCTCGTCGATGAAGGATTACCTACAACTAGGACTCCTCACTCAAGGGTTCGAGCGACCAAGTGGGCGCACCTTTTTTATACCTTAAGGTACGTGCCAACGAGTTACGGTGTGTGACTAACTGTCGAATGGATTTCCCGTTGTAGATTCCCCAGAGGGAGGGTGGAGCGAGGCTCTCTTAAGTACCTAAGCCTCTTAGGCTCTTATCGCTTGGAGACAGGAATAAACAACGAGTCCTCCAAACTAGTCCGTCACAACGAGCTACGAGTAGGATTATCTAGGTGCCTTCACAGCTTTTCCTCGAAGGGTAGTGAATGAAGGAAGACACCAAACCATACCCTAGCTTTAAAAATACCTTTGATTAACCTCCCTTTAACCCACTATAGAAACGGTCAACTAAAGCACAAAATATACACATCACAAGACATGATTTTGGGGCCGATTCTCTAATCCCCAGTGGAGTCGCCAGACTGTAGGACACAGAAACTGACGACGTTGTTCTAGGCTCGCGGCCTAGTTGGGAGTACGAAATAACATGGAGTCGCCACCCGGTGAGAACCGGGACAAAGATTTAAGGCCGCACTCACCCCTCGCAAGGGAAGACCTCAAACCGTTGGGTTCAGAATGGTCCATTACTTATGTCACTTGTAATGATGTGATTTGTGCAATAAACTAACCGAATCTATTCAACAGTCATACTCAAGGGTAATGTACCTCTAGTATGCATTCATCAAAATAACTCCTAATCTAAGTTTGCATGCTCGAAAACAAGTCTATAAACGGCAATCACGCAATATCACACAATGAGCACATTGAGCCATTAAACCAAAATAAACAAATAACTATTTAAACAAAATCATAAACTAAATAAAATATCATGCATAAAATAACATAATCATGCTTGAAAATAAACATAAACTAGACTACATCATTCTTTAAATAATAACTAAATAATCTACGAACTACATCATGCTCAAAGACAAGTTTGGATGAGATGAAATACGTGTCTCTTAAGTGGTACGTGGCATTGTATCCCGAGTACAAACCGCACTACCGTCCATTCGGATTCAGCTACTAAATTTACGTCCGGGTTTCCATCCTATATACCACAAAAGGGAACACATATTCCGCTCATCCAACGATCACATCATGCCTGAAACGACTCTCATGCGATAATATTTCTAAAGTAAATAAAATAAACGAAAGATAATAAATAAAAAGGTGCCCTCAGGTCTAACCTCTTTTGTCGTCTCACGAAAGGGCGTTACACGTCCGTTGGAAGGGTGAATGATCTGTAACTCTTTTGGTTCACTAACTCAACGTCTTTCCTCGCTATTTTGCTATTCGGGCTGCTGTTTTACTCCATTTTATGGCTGTTTCTGGTAACTATTTTCGGTGGTAAGGATGCAGTTTTCTGGACAGTTTTTGGCAGTTTTCTGGACTATTTTCTGGGCAGAATTTCGGTGTATTAGGGGGTGTTTGTAGGGCCTGTTATATGGCTGATAGGTGTTGTATGGAGGGATTATTTTCAGTGGTTGCTGGCGTTGAATGGGTTCGAAGGCTATAGGTGTGTGGCAGGTTGTGGCGTTGAATGGGTTTGAAGGGCTTACCTGTGTGGCAGGCTGTGGCGAGGCAATAGCTATGGAATTAGGCAGTTAAGGTTTATATGTGAAGGGTTGTTAAATGAAGGATTTGGGCGATGTGGGACATTACGTGAAGGGCCAGGTGCGTTGATTGTGTTGGCGTGAAGGTTGCAGTCGGTGAAGGTTGCAGGTGGCGTGAAAGGCTGATTTGAATGATCAGGTGGCTTAATTAAGGTGGCTAGTGGGCAGTGAGTTGAAGCAGGCTATGGACGTGGCTGAACGTGTTGAGGGCTATTGAGTGGGGGTTTGGCTGGGCGCAAGGGGCTTGTGAATGTGGATTTTGTGTGCAGTTTGTGAGTGCGTGAAGGTGAGTGGTTTATGTGTGATAGGTGTTGAGTGCAGGGCTATGTGGCTAGGCGTGAAGAGGGCAGTTGCGTGAAGCAAGTTGTGATGTGAAAGGGGCATTTGCGTGAAGCAAGTTGTGGTGCGAATGAGCAGGTTTGGAGAGGAGTGGGGGCTGGTGAATGGTGTCGAGTGTATGCTGCGCGTGAAGAGGGAGTGAGTGGCTGCTGGGCTTGTGTGCGTGAGTTTAGGTGAGAGTGACGTGAGGGCTTTTATGGTTTTTTGTTGTTTATATGTGAGAGGGTAGGGTTAGGTTTTCTGCATGGCTTTTTTGAAAGGAAGAAATCAATTAATTTATGTGTGTGTTTAATTTTAATTATTTAAGGCAATAAATTATTTAAATTAGGTGAGTGATTTATTTAATTTTGAAATTTAATTATTTTTAGTTCAATTTAATTTGTGAGATGTGTTTTAAATGTTTTAATTATTTATTTGTGAGATGTGATTTATGGGCTTGGGCTAGGGATGTGTTTTTTAAACGGAGGTCCAACAAGCGAACCAGCAGCTACTCCAGTGAATTAATTCCAACAAAAATGTCAATTCCTGACTATTCCCTTCCGACGTCCGTTTCCCGCGGCTTTCACAACTAAAGAGATAATGTCTCCATAAGAGACTCATCATCAGGCTGATATGCAAAAATGCAATGCCTACAAGTCTACTGCGACAAGCTTAATGGATTTTGCACTAAAGTTATCATTACATGAATATTCCAAATATCATGTTTCACTTATTTGCTTAACTCCAGGCTTAGGCCTAATATATTATTTTATCAAATAAAATAACTTATTAGTTTTTTCCAGGACCATCCTGAAATTAAATTCCCAATTTGAAAATTAAACCATTTAAATACATTTTCTCTAGGATTATGTTTTAATGTCAATCTTTCAATTATATCTTGATTCTAATAGTCCAACTATTTAATCAATGATTTGTGGTACTATATATTATAATGATTATTATAGTCCAACTATACAATCAAATATAATTTAAATTAATTAACCTCAATTATATTGATTACTATAGTCCAACTATAAAATCAACTATAAATTGAAATTAATTAGTTCAAATATATTGATTACTATAATCCAATTATATAATCAACTATAATACAGTCCAACTGTTTTATTAAAAAACCAATTTAAATATTAGTCCAACTAACATTTAATTTATATGATGAATGATATTTGTTTGAGCGCGTATGGCGAGTAATTGATAGAATATTGCAAATTCAATTCTTGCCTCCCACTATTTTTCGGCGAGCCTCTAACCCTCTGTCGAGTACTCGGGAAACCGTGTTTCCTAGCAGGCTAGGATCCCGTTAAATATCACACAATCTTGACTTTGGCCAACAAATTGTATGATAATTAACTAGGTAGATCTCTAAGATCAATTGGATCCAATCCAATTCCTAGATCCAGTAGGCGGACATCCAAGTCCTAAACATATATCTTATATATGCCAATACATCCAATGTATTACCTAACCTTTTTTCCGCTGAATCAACTAAGCCTTGGCTTTGGCACAACAAACTTAGTGATCCCAGTCAATCGCGACCCATTGACCATGGAAAGATTCGTAATCAATGTTGATGGACAAGAAGTGGTCTTGAATTTGGCCAACAAACCACAACTTGGACAAGACACTGACATGTAACAAAGCTCTCGTAATTCAAACACATCTTCGACAGACAAAGGCCTTGACTTTGGCCAACAAACCAATGTCGTCTTAGATCTTGAGCAAGAATCACTCAATGGAAGGAAAGACGCTTAATATTATTTGAGGGTTTTTCGCGTGCAAATTGGCAACCAATTTATTTTCTTTGTTAAGGTCTCATCATCATACACCCTTAAACATGCATTCTAAACACATAATAAAGCGCATATGAAAAATAATAATGATATGCGGATGGATACTTTACACATTGATCCTAGATCAAATCTCTCTCTTTCTCTCTCCCGCTAGCACAAATATTTCTTCTACCCGTTACACTACACTTCTAAAGAAACCTCATTTACATTGAGGGGAATATGTGAGAAGAGAATACAAAGAATAAGGAGGTGATAAGGCTGGACACGCAGGTCCAATTAATAAATCAAATTTATTACAACAATTTCTAAAATTGCCCCACCCATTTAATATCCATCCGATATACATTATTCATGCATCGCAAACATGTATTCACACAAGAATGTTATCTATCAATCTAATCCAATTAATTAATCTGATAATTAGTGATCATCCAATGTTCAAACAACTATTTGATTTTGTTTGAGTCAAACTCGTTTTGCGAATAAGTACTCAAAGTACGAATTCTTGAATTAAATTAAACTACAACATTAAATCCAATTTAACATGTATTTAATACTAATTCACTATTTAATTCCAAATTAAATACTACACTTTATTAATAAACCTTTTACGACTTAAATTCCAAATTTAATCTCAACGGGTCTCAAAGCCCGATTAATATCCAATATTAATTTAATTAAAGTCCAATGAGCTTTTAATTAATTTCTCGAGGCGTGGACTTTTGGTCAACTCGGGTCAAACCGAATAACCAAAGTCCAATCCGGGAGTTACCCCATAAGCCCATAAATCAATTTAGGCCCATTAGGCCCAATTAAACTTTAAAGGTCCATTAAGTCGCATTTGGGCTTTATGGAGATGGTTTTGGGCCCAATTGGATCCAATCCATTTGGCCTAAACCTAACTTGGTGCAACAAGCCCAATTAGCCCAATGACAACATAACAAGCCCAAATCCAATTTAAGGCCCAAATAATTAAATCATAAAAGTCCAATTTCATAATCTAATTAATCCTAAAGTGTATATCATTATTAATTAGCCAAATCAATATTTCCAAAACACCAAATTTGTACAATTAATCATGCTCATTATTATTAAATCATGTCCAACACAATTTAACAAAATCAAACCCATTACATGCTTTACTACTCTCGGCAATATGGAATAATTCTATGTCAATTTCGAATTCAATTCAATTAAATCCAAATTAACATTAAATCAACATCCTCAATCGTTTCAAGTCATCCAATGATCAACGAAACAAAATTACCAAGATTTAGGGCATACTCCTATTCGGCCAACACATCAAAATTGGGGAAAATTGTTCTAAATATTTTTTAATCAAATTGATCCCATCAATCATCAATTAAAACACATTCAATCATACTTAATCATCCAATTTCATAATTGCATGCTCAAATCCATTTTACCCAATTTCATGCTTTGTAACATACTTGGCAATTTGGGGATTTTACGTCCGATTCAAATTCAATCCAATTAATTCCACAATCGAAGTTAAATCATATTCCCGAATGATTTCCAATACATCCAATGAATCAAAAATCAAAAATCCCAAGACATTTAGGGCATCACATTTTCGGCCAAGGTAAGAAATTTGGGGAAAAATGTTCCAAACATAATTTCAACAAATTGATCCAATCAATCCTTAATTCAAACACATTTAAGCATACTAATCAATCCAATTTCATTAATCATGCTCAAAATCAAGTTTACCCAAATTTTAAACCCTAACATTTTTCATGCTTCAACTAGCTCTGATACCATTGTTGGTGATTCTAGGTCTCCAAGATCGAATTAAACAAGCATGAATCGTGTGAATACAACGACGGAAGTTGCGGAATACTTACATCGAGTGGTTGAGCGATGCAGAGAGGCAACGAAACCTGAAATTCTGCTCACAGGTTTGGCGTTGGCAGTGCAGTCCACTGTCCTCACTGGTTTCGGTTTTCATCATAAAAAACAAGCTCCAAGCTTCGTCGTGGTGATTCCCGGCTCATGGGTGGACTTCCCTATCACCTTCGCATGATCCCAGAGTGTGCTAGCACTCTTGTTTTTGCATAAAAAACGCACTTGGCTTCCCTCCATATCTTCAACACTCACGGCAGTTCACTGCCTTTGTAGAAGAAGAGAATGGCGTGAAAGATGGAGAGAATTTTGGCTCCAAAATCAAACCAACGTGAGAGAGAGAGAGAGTTGTACCAAGTTAAAAGTGTAATTGATTTCTAAAATCAATTTTAACATATACCAAACATATAAAATTAATATATGTCACTCAAGCTTTAAAAAAAAAAACTTTTCAACAACTCCCATCAAGTCACATCACTCACATCACTCAATCAAACCAAACAATTATCACATCACTCAAAGTGACATGATTTGACACTTGATGTGATGCTAGATGTGACTAGCGATTTGACGCTTGATTTGACGTGCCGCGCTCGAATTCGAAATGCGAATGCGCTCGCAAATAATCTCGGGCTCGGGTTCGCTAATTCCAAATTAACGAATTTTTCGTTGCGTCGTAATTAAATAATTACGCATAGCGAAATCACTATTCACGTCGCTAACGAATTAATTCTAAATTAACTCGTTTGTCGGAATTAAAATCTAATTTTAATTCCGGGTCGAAATCCAATTTCGTTTAATATATCGAATATATTAATTTATCGATTAATTCCAAATTAATCATTCTTTCTCTTTAATTGATATTTTATCCCAGATAAAATATCTCCACAATTAATCCCAGATTAATTTTCTCTCATCTAATTAATCCCAGATTAATTAAAAGTGTGAGTCATACGTCATCGGTGAATCATTAGGAAGCGACCCATGAGATCCCCGGATATGTTGGTAGTAAATTCGGTAGTCGGACTATCCGAACACGTAAGTATCTCGTACTATGTTTATACCGATTTACAAGACAAGGTTGGCCTCTAGAAAAGCGCCATGGCTCCCCAATTCTCCGGAAATATCCTTACAGGAATAAAGGATCTGTATCAGGCGTAGTATACGCAGTATTGTATATTTATGTCCAGTATCAGATGATCACATGCAAGACCTGGGGCTGGTACAGTGTCTGCCCCGTACAATGCATATATCGGATAACGAGCAACTAGTCTCTTTATTATCGGATAATCATGACCAAGTCATATTATCCCGACGGTTGCAACCTTTATAGAGAACCAGTTTTGTATCCCTGCGCGATCATCAACTCCATATGACTGGAGTGACACTTCCGTCTTGACATCACACCCAACACTCTACGATTCTCGATATACCCAGAATTGGCGTACACAGGAACCGGTTAAAGCCCCAGACGACCTCAACCAAAGTATATTGATTGTCGTATGCATTAGCGGTGCAAGTCTCAGGTTAAGACCAAATACACCTACCCTAATTTCGGACTTCCATAGACACGTAGTCATACTACCAATGGAATTCCGAGGGGGTCTATCCAGAGCGAAGTTGTTTCCCGTACCATCGGTGAAACACAACCTCCTATTACACTTGCATGAGTATCATATACCCAAATATATGAGAACTATGTCGTTGTGCCCTCACAACGCGCACAAGTGTAATACTAGTCTTTTACGCAATCATCGATGTCCAATCTCGATAATGCTCTGACTAGGGATGTTTAATGATTTATCCTTCATGGACTGATACTGTCTCATATCATTCTCCGTCCAGGAAAAAATCATAGGGACCTCTCATCATTTATATATCTAGGTGATCTAATCACAAATGATAAGAGTGCAATCTCCTTTGTCACGTAGTTAATTTGTACAACAACACCGTGATCTGTACAAATAGTTATGCTATGGGTCATAATTGTCCAACAATAAGGTCATTGTAAACGAATCAGCCAGGTTCTCTGCAGATGCAATATTCATGACTGAAACATCTTCTCTATGCATTATCTCCATGATGAAATGATATTTTCTCTCAATATGTTTTCCTCTTTTGTGGGTTATTGGTTCTTTGGAATTCGCCACTCCACTACTATTATCGCAATAAAGTGTGAGTGGTTTATCCATATCTGGAACAACTTCTAGATCTCTCAAGAATGTCCAGAGCCAGACAGCTTCCTTAGCTGCTTCGCAAGCTGCTACATACTCAGCCTCCATAGTGGAGTCAACAATACAAGATTGCTTAATGCTCCTCTACACAATGGTCCCCCCACCTTGGGTAAACACTGATCCAATTTTTGATTTCCTAGAATTGACATATGTCTAAAAATCTGAGTCGTATATCCACTGAGGATCATATCATTACTAGAATATACATGTATATGATTTCTCGTTCTCTTAAGATACTTGAGAATATATTTCACAGCCACCCAATGATCTAATCTTGGGTTCGACGGAAACCTATTGGCAACTCCCACTACAAAACAGATGTCCGATCTCGTGCATGACATATCATACATTAGACTACCAAATGCTAAGACATATGAGATATGTCTCATTTCCTTAACTCATTGAGGTGTCTTAGGAGATTGTTCCTTTGATAAATGAATTCAATGTCAATAAGACAAATTTTCTTTCTTGGAATTATACATCCTAAATCACACAAGGATCTTGTCGATATAGGATACCTAAAACATAGCTAACAATCGTATCTTGCGATCCTGAAGAATATGGATCCCAAGTTTATAACTGGCTTCTCCCAAATCTTTCATTTGGAATTGATTAGCTAGCCACGATTTCACATCCGATAATATTTTTACATCATTCCCAATAAGTAAAATGTCATCATTGTAGAAAATGAGAAAAACCATATTTCCGTCAATGATGCGCTTGTATACACAAGGCTGATCGACATTCTTGTCAAAATTATAAGACTTGATCGTTGATAAGTGGTAAATCTATCAGTATTTACCGTCACTTTTACTTAATATTTTGTATAGTTTCTCGAGATTTGTTAATATTTTGTTGTGTTTTGTGTTATTTTGAAGATAAATTTAATAACATGACTCTCTGGAAGCAATTTGGGGCCAAAACATCGAAAAACAGAGAAAATGGTAAAAATGTAATTTTCCTGCTAAAATGCGACGTTTGCTAAAATACATCGTATGCTATCATGCACCGCTAACGTGCGCCAGTGACATGTCAAAATCAGAGAAACTTGCTATCATGCGCACATGCTAACATACGCCTACCACGTGTCAACATCATAACAGTCTTGCTAACGTGCACCGCAAACGTGTCATCATCCAATGCTGCCGAAATTTACTATACACATGTCGCGATGCGCAACATGTCACACATCACGACACCGAAACAATAATTTAGCTACTGATGCAACCGACATCACATGTCACTATCTCGTTTAATCAAACGTGTGTCGCGACGCGTAAGGGTTCTACATCGCGACGCGCAGAGCAGAATTTTCACTATTAATAGAGGCTGAAATCAGAAGGAAAATTCATACCTTCTTCTGTGGAAATCCTTAAGAATACTAAGAAGATTGTATCTTTTTTTTTTATTTACAGTTTCTGTATTTAAGTTTACGCAATAATACTTTCTTTACTTTACTTTTTAGTCTTTATTTTTACTGTTCAGTATGAGCAGGTAACTCCCCTCTGCGGGGGTAAAAGGTTAAGCTTTTATTACTAATATTTAGATTAATCTCCCTTAATTATAATATATAAACTATTTAAAACCTGATTTAATGGGATACTGCCTTTATGGTCGGTTGGACTTAATTAAATTGATTTTAACGTGACTAATTTGGATATCGCCTTTATGGTCGGTTGGAATTAATCTTAAATTTGACTTAATCAGGATACCGCCTTTATGGTTGGTTGGTAATATCATGCAAGTCAATCTATTATAATAAGAGAGATATCTAAAATAGAAGTAATAAAAGTGGATCCTCTAACCCCGAGTATTTTCATTATTGTTTATTTTCTCTTTTTAATTTCCAAGCTTTACTTTATGTCATTTACTTTATTTAATCTTTTACGAGTCCTAGATATGTGTTGTAACAAAACCCTATTATCTGGGGTTGTGATGAATTCCAATATCACCTATTTATAAGGGGTTATTTTACAGTTTGGGTTATATAAAGGTTTATTTATTGAGCCTTAATCTTAATATTTCTTATTAACTGGCCATTAATAAGATTGATTTGGTAAACTTAAAATGAACTTGGAAAAGAGATTTTAGATTTCAGCATTAGACTCAATAGCTCAAGATCTCCCTTAAGGATAGATAACCCTTAATAGATTTCCTTACAGGATAAGAATATACTTGTCGGGCGGGGGTAACTATAATTGGAACTTAATCTTAATGAATTCAGATAACTTGGTTGACAGAAGAATATGATTAATTGGGTTATACTGGGTATTTGTATCTGACCATCGGAAGAGGCTTTTGCATAAATTCGTGTTCCAGGTTAATAAACTGATATATTGCACAAACATGAGATAACCACTTCATCTTTAAAAGATATTGGAAGGATTCACAACCCTGGATAGTTTAATAATATTGAATTTTCCTTTAATTTACTTTCGCACTATTTTTACTTATTTTAAGTTTAAAATCACCATCCAATCAAACAACCAATCCATTAGATATTCGTAAATTTTCGGCTTCACAAATTAATAGCTTAGGTATTATGTCCTCATGGGATCGATACATTTTATACTACTTGAATGATACTTGCGCTTGCGTTATACGTGTGTGCTCACGCCGATCAAGTTTTTGGCATTGTTTTCGGGGACTTATTTATCTTTCAGTATTAATTTTAAGGTTCGATACATTTACTTGTGTCTAATTTGTTTTTACTTATTATTTTTTACTTGTATTTCAGGTTCTCAGACACTACATGAGAAGAACAAGAAGCTTTGAAATCCGACCGCTTGACCTAGAAATTGAAAGAACCATCAGACAGTTGAGAAGAGAATGGTGAGAAGGTCAAGAAACAATCATCAACATGGAACATGAACTGTTGGAAGTTGCACCACCAATTCCCATTCGAGACAGAACTATTCCAGCGGTTGACAGCTTCATTTCATGTATTGTACTTCCTCCCTTACCAGCAAATGTGTATGACATCAAAACATGCATCCAGATGATACATCAATCAGTTAAGTTTGGGGGAAATGCAACTGAAGATCCTAATGCCCACATCAGCAACTTCTTGGAAGTTTGTGGCACATTCAATTACAACCGAGCAGCTGAAGAAGCAATGAGACTATTTGTTTTTCCATATTCCTTGAAAGACAGAGCTAAGGTTTGGCTACATTCACTACTAGCAAGTTCCATCCCGACTTGGAACACTCTTGCCACCAAATTCCTTGCAAAGAAATTCCCCTAGCCAGAACTACAAAGCTGAGGAATGATATTACATCATTTGTACAACATGACTCTGAATCCCTCTGTGAAGCTTGGGAAAGATACAAGGATTTGCTCAGAAAATGTCATCACCATGAGATTGCAAAGTGGCTAAAAGTACAAACCTTCTCCAATGGACTTTCTGGATTGATGAGAACTATGATTGATACTGCTACTGGAGGAGCTTTAATGGCAAAAGGAGAAGATCAGGATTGGGACTTGATTGAAGAAATGGCCAACAACAATTCTCCGTGGCCCACAATAGAAAGGAGCATGATTCAACGAATCGCAGGAATTTATGAAGTTGGAGCTAACACAGCAATGAATGCCAAGCTGGATCAGATATGAAAATTCATGGAAACTCTTAGCATGCAATGCAATATTGGATCCACAAGTTCACCATATGGAGGAGCACCAGAAATAAACCAGCATGATGAGACGGTGAATTATGTCAATAATTTCAACAGCCAGTGGAACAATCCATATTCCAACACCTACAACCCAGGGTGGAGGAATCATCCCAATTTCGTATAGAGCAACAATTTAGGGCAAAATAACAATCCACCACCCGGATTCCAACAACAAAACAAAGGCCATGAGTATGAGAAAGAACCTGATATAAAAGAATGGATTGCAGAGATTTTCAAAAAGCAACAAGCAACATACAATGCTATGTTTCAAAGCTAATCAGCTTCTATAAAGGCACTTGAAAATCAAATAGGACAATTGGCCAATGCTTATAGTTACAGACCGCTAGGTAACCTTCCTAGCAACACAGAACCAAATCAAAGGAACCGAGGGAAGAAGCAATTTCAAGCCATTACTTTTTAAAGCGATACTGAAATCAACAAAGATGTTGGAATCAAGGCATCCATTGAGGAAGTTCCAAAAGAAACAGAGCCACAGATGGAGGAAAAAGAAGCAAAGGAAAATGATCAAGAAATATTCACTCCACCTCCACCTTTTCCGCAGCTTCTCCAGAAAAAAAAAAACTAGACAAGCAGTTTGCTCGATTCTTGGAGGTCTTCAAAAAGCTGCATATCAACATTCCATTTGCAGAAGCGTTGGAACAAATGCCCAGCTATGTCAAATTCACGAAAGATATTTTGTCACGAAAATGGAGATTAGGAGATTATGAGACAGTAGCATTGACAAAAGAATGCAGCGCCATCATTCAGAAGAAATTTCCCCCAAAGTTGAAAGATCCTGGTAGTGTCACCGTCACATGCACCGTAAGAGAACATTACGTCGGTAAAGCTTTGTGTGATCTAGGTGCTAGTGTTAATTTGATGCCTTTTTCGATTTATAGGAAACTACATATTGAAGAAGCAATGCCCACCACAGTTTTTCTGTAAATTGCTGATAGAACACTCGCATTTCCGAGAGGTGTTGTTGAAGATGCGATGTTCAAAGTCAACAAACTCATTCTCTCATCAGATTTTATTATTATTGACATGGAAGAAGACAAAGATGTACCCATCATCCTCGGAAGACCATTCTTGGCTACAGGTCGGACTGTTATTGATGTACAAAAGGGAGAACTAACCATGAAAGTGCAGGACCAAGAAGTTACCTTCAATGTTTTCAAATCCATGAAATTCCTAAGTGATGAAAAGTAAAAGGAATGTTTTAGAATTGATGTTATAGATAGTATCATCCAAGATACTGATACAATGCAACTTTCCATGGATAAACTTGAAGCTTGCATCACCAACATGAATGACAGCGAGTTAGATGATGAAATTTTGGAATGTATCAACTATCTAAACAGACCATTTCGCTTCAAATCGACACCACAGGTGGAAAGTTTGGAACTACCGAAAAAGGAGCGAATCAAGCCCTCGATTGAAGAGCCACCGCAGCTGGAACTAAAGTTACTTCCGAGCCATCTCAGGCATGTATTTTTAGAAAACTTTTTTGATTTACTTGTAATTATTTCTTCGTCACTAACATTGGAGTAGGAAGATAAGTTGCTGAGAGTGTTACGAGAACACAAGAAAGCCATTGGCTGGACTATAGCAGACATTCGAGGCATTAGTCCATCATTTTACATGCACACAATTCTGATGAATGATGAGTAGAAAACCATAGTAGAGCATCAACGGAGACTAAATCCAATTATGAAGGAGGTCGTGAAGAAAGAAATTATCAAATGGTTGGATACCGACATCATCTGCCACATCTCTGACAGCACGTGGGTGAGTCATATACAATGTGTGCCAAAGAAAGGAGGAATTATTGTAGTCACAAATGAAAAGAACGAGCTGATTCCAACAAGAACGGTGACTGGATGGAGAGTATGCATGAATTAAAGGAAGCTGAACAGAGCAACAAGGAAAGATAATTTTCCGCTGACATTCATTAACCAGATGCTAGACAGACTTATGAGACATGAATTCTACTGTTTTCTGGATGGATACTCGGGGTACAATCAGATTGCCATCGCCCTAGAAGATCAGGAGAAAACCACTTTTACATGTCCGTATGATACTTTTACTTTTCGCAAGATGCTATTTGGACTATGTATTGCTCGTGCCACATTTCAATGTTGCATGATGGCCATCTTATCAGACATGATGAAACAAAGTATGTAGGTTTTCATGGATGATTTCTTTGTGTTTGGAGACTCGTTCGACCACTCCTTGCAAAATCTGGAAAAGGGTGTTACAAAGGTGTGAAGATACCAACTTGGTACTCAATTAGGAGAAATACCACTTCATGGTATATGAAGGCATCTTCCTGGGATATCAGATCTCACAAAAGGGAATCAAGGTAGTAAAGCAAAGATCGAGACAATTGAAAAACTACTTCCACCAACAACTATCAAAGGGATTCAGAGTTTTCTCGGACATGCAGGCTTTTACAGGAGATTTATCAGAGATTACTCCAAGATTTCTAAACCTCTGTGAAATTTTCTAGAGAAAGACGTGCCTTTCAACTTCACCAAAGAATGCCATGAAGCTTTTCAGATCTTGAAACAGAAGCTGGTCTCTGCCCCCATCATAGTAGCACCAGATTGGACCCTTCCATTTGAGGTGATGTGCGATGCTAGTGATTTTGCTGTAGGTGCAGTTTTAGGATAACACAAAGCAAAAATTTTCCACACCATTTACTACGCCAACAGAACTCTGTATGAAGCTCAACTCAACTACACAACCACTGAAAATGAGTTGCTTGCAGTTGTGTTTGCTTTTGAACAATTCTGCTCCTATCTGTTGGGTCCCAAAGTGGTGGTCTACACAGATCATTCAACAATCAAATATTTGATCGCGAAGAAAGATATTAACCCTAGATTGATCTGTTGGGGGCTTCTACTGCAAGAATTTGATGTGGATATCTGAGACAAGAAAATGATAGAAAACTAAGTGGCAGATCACTTATTGAGGCTCGAGAATGGATAAACAGTTGGCTATGAAATGACAATCAAAGAAACTTTTCCAGATGAACAATTATTTTCCATGAAATAATAGGATGTCCCTTGGTATGCTGACTATGTAAACTACATAGTATCGGGAAAATAGTCGTTAGAATAGACACATCAGCAACATAAGAAGTTCTTCAAAGAAGTCAAGCATTATGTCTGGGATGAGCCGTACATGTTCAAACGATGTGCTGATCAATTATTAAGACGTTGTGTTCCATATGAGGAAGTTAATAGTGTCTTGTAGCATTGTCATTCATCACCATACGGCAGACACTTCAGCAAAAATAAAACTGCAGCCAAAGTCCTACAGTGAGGTTTGTTCTGGCCCACTCTATTTAAATATGCTTACTTATTTTCTCTTCATTATGATACGTGCCAGAGAACGGAAAATATTTCGAGGAGAAATGAAGGACCTTTGTAAAACATTCTGGAAGTGGAAATATTTGATGTATGGGGGATTGATTTTATGGGACCTTTTGTTCCATCATTTGGAAACTTGTACATACTAGTTGCAGTAGACTACGTCTCTAAATGGGTTGAAGCCATAACACTGCCATCAATTGATTCAAAAGTGGTGAGAAAATTCCTTAAAAAGAATATATTCACTCGTTTCGGAATACCTTGGGCAATTATCAGTGATGGTCGCACACACTTCTGCAACAGATACTTCAATGCACTCCTATCCAAATACGAAGTTACTCATAAAGTTGCCACTGCCTACCATCCAGAGTCAAATGGCCAGGTTGAAGTTTCAAACAGAGAGATCAAAAGAATTTTGGAGAGAACCGTTGGATCAACAAGGAGAGACTGGTCTACAAAACTAGATGATGCATGATAGGCCTACCGGCCAGCTTACAAAACACCCATTAGAATGTCTCCATGTCGAATGGTGTTTGGGAAAGCATGTCATATGCCAGTTGAGCTTGAACATAAAACATACTGGGCACTAAAGAAGTTAAATCTCGATCCATAAGCAACAGAAGAGAAACGACTCCACCAAATCACAAATTGGAAGAATTTTGCCTACAGGCTTATGAGAATGCTAGACTATACAAAGAAAAGAGTAAGAAATGGCATGATCGAAAAATAGTGCGTAGCCAACTAGAACCAGGGCAGTAGGTGTTGTTATACGATTCGCGGTTGAAACTTTTCCCTGGAAAGCTGAAATCAAAGTGGTCAGGTCCATTTGTGATTACTCAGGTGTTACTCTACGGAGTTGTTGAGATATACAACCCCAAATCCAACATTACATTCAGGGTAAATAGCCAGCGTGTCAAAAACTACTTGGGAGAATAATTTGAGTAACAAAAAGAAAGTGTCACACTTTCAGATCCAGCCTAATGTTCGGGCAGTCATGTCTAGCTGAGAACGTTAAACTTAGCGCTAGCTGGGAGGCAACCCATGCAATTTGTGTATATATTCAGATTTGGTGTGTTTTATTTTTGTAGGTAAAGTCACATTTCAGGATAGAAAAAGTTCTCTCAAATCTTCACAAGCAATTTCCTTATCTCCCTCAAAACTCTCTGATGAAAGTCTACAAATCTCGCTTGGAACGAATGATACTTTTGATGATCAAAGGTATTCCTACTGACATTCGTTGGATTATTGAAGCACGGGTCCGATTGGCAGGTGAGTCCTTGATGAGTGGTAAATAAATCACTATTTTCCACTCCATTGACTTATTATTATGTATAGTTTCTTGAGTTTTGGAATATTTTGATGTGTTTTGTGGTATTTTATAGATAAATAAAATAACAGGACTTTCTGGAATCAATTCGGGGCCAAAACAGCGAAAAACGGACAAAAAGGGCAAAATTGTAAATTTCCTGCTAAAATGAGCCGTTTGCTAAAATGCGTCGTTTGCTAAAATACACTGTGCTAAAATGCGCCGTCTGCTAACATGCACCGGATACTGCTAACATACATCGGACACGTGTCACCTCACATGCTGTCGATAATCATCATCGACACGCGTCAATGCTGACTTCAGCATCGCGACGCGTACCAACCTTACGCGTTGTGATGCCAAGCCAATAATTTAGCTAATAATTCTACCGATGCCACGTGTCCTCATCTCCGAAAGTCATGCACCACGTGGCATAAATCTATGATGCGTCGCGACGCGCAATGTTCCAGGTGTCGCGACGCACGAGTCCCATGGATGCTTATAAATTCAGGCCGATTTCAGTTGTAAATTCATACCTTCTTCTATGGATTTCCTAGAGAATACAAATAAGATTATATCTTGTTTGTTTATTTACAGCTTTCAGTATTTAATTTTATTTACTTTTCGCAATAGTACTTTCTTTTCTTTACTTTTCAGTCTTTATTTTCTTATTTCAGCATAAGCAGGTAACTCCCCTCTGCTGGGGTTAAATGTTAAGCTTTTATTACTAATATTTAGGTTAATCTCCCTTAATTATAATATATAAACTATTTAAAACCTGACTTAATGGGATGCCGTCTTTATGGTCGGTTGGACTTAATAAAATTGATTTTAACCTGACTAAACTAGATACCACTTGTATGGTCGGTTGGAATTAATTATGAATCTGACTTAATCAGGATTCCGCCTATATGGTCGGTTGGTAATTATCACGTAAAATTTATATATTATAATAAGTGAGATATCTAAATTAAAAGTAATAAAAGTGGATCCTCTAACCCCAACATTTTCTTTACTCTTTTATTTACCTTTTTAATTTCCAACATTTACTTTATGTCATTTACTTTATTTAAGCTTTTACTAGCCTTAGATATGTGTCGTAACTAAACCCTTTTATCTGGGGTTGTGATGAAATCAAATATCACCAGTTTATATGGGGTTATTTTATAGTTTGGGTAATATAAAGGTTTATTTATTAAGTTTTAAGCTTAATGCTTCTTGTTAACTGGCCATTAATAAGATTGATGTGGTAAACTTAAAATAAACTTGACAAAGCAATTTTAGGTTTCAGTCTTAGACTTAATAGCCCATAATTTTCTTTGAGGATAGATAACCATTTAATAGATTTCCTTACATGATAGATATATACCTGTCGAGCGGGGGTAGCCACAATTGAAACTTAATCTTAATGAATTCAGGTAACTTGGTTGACATAGACATATGATTATTTGGGTTACATTGGGTATTTGCATCTGACCATCAACAGAGGCTTTTGCATAATTTCGTGTTCCAAGTTTGTAAACCAATATATTACAAAACATGAGATAACCACTTCATCTTTAAAAGATATTGGAAGGATTCACAACCCTGGATAGTTTAATAATATTGAATTTTCCTTTAATTTACTTTCGTGCTATTTAATTTACTTGTTTTAAGTTTAAAGTCACCATCCAATCAAACAACCAATCTATTAGGTACTCGTAAGCATTTAACATCATAAATTAATAGCTAAGGTATTAAATCCTCGTGGGATCGATACATTTATACTACTTGAATGATACGTGCACTTGCATTATACGTGTGTGATTACGCCGGTCAGTCCTCTGACTCTTTTGTGTCATATCTGCCTGGTTTAGGAAGAAGCACCTATGCTAAAAAAGAAGAGCTAAATGAATGGGTGTTTGCTATAAATGTGCACGCATCACAGGTAATACTCGTTGTCGTTCTTTAGGAATGGTGTCTGATAACTGTGAAGATAAAATTAAATTCCTTAGGGATGGCTTGAGTGAGGAGTCTTTGGATGACATATCATTGACTCTTGAGACGTATTCCAGTGGATATGTGCATCACGCAATTCACATGTTATATACACAGTTCCAAAAAGAAAGACAACATTTAAGTCTCGGTAATCTGACTCTAAAAGACCCTGTTTGCCAATTTGTAAGAAAATTGGATGGGAAGCTTATCAATGATGCATAGACGTCATTCAAGCCGTTACTTCTTGTAAATATTATTATCTCTTTATATTATCTAATAATTGTGATTTGTTTTGTTATTTTCCTTTATTTTCGTCGACAGGATCCAGACTTTTTAACTTTCATGATATATATTTTACTATTTAGCTAATAATTGTCCTTTGGCAGGTACTAGTGCTATTATTGCTCACCTTTTTTCAGGTTCTATAAATTCAGTTCATCATTGCACTCTTGAAGACATCCTGATTTGAGAAAGAAATACAAAAAAAAATTTGGAAGCAACTTCAAGAAGACGAGTTGTATATATATATATGTTTTGCGGTACTAGTGTTGGTTCTAAGCCAGAGTTTTTTGAGGCAGCACATGAATTGGGTAGAGTCATAGCTGAAAGGAATATACACTTAGTATATGGAGGTTGCAATCTTGGACTAATGGGGATCATTTCAATGGTTGTACAAGAATGAGGTAGTCAAGTTATGGGAATCATCACAAAATCTTTGGTAGAGGCAAATCTTATAGGACCATCAAACAGAGAGGAAATTATTGAGCCATGTATGTCCGAGTGACTTGTGGAAATGATTAATTGTGCTGATGTTTTTATTGCTTTGCCAGGTGGCTTGGGCACGATGGAGGAAATTTTTACAATGCTATTTTGGGCGAACTTGAACGCACACCAGAAACTGATTAGACTATTTAATGCTGATGGATTTTATGATTTTCTTTATGTGTTTCTTGATGATGCAATGAGAAATGGATTCGTGTCAAAACCTGTAAAAGAAATTATTTTCACTGCCATAATTGTCCATGATTTAATTGACCAAATCTTAACCTTTGAACCACAAATTGATCCTATCCTTTCCAAGATAATCTGGTCCGATAATGATCGTTGTAAGAAATGTCAGATAAATCAAGATCTTAACCTTTAATTTTCATTTTAGATGTAGAATTTCAGCTAACCAGGTATTATTTTCTAAACTCTTCTTCTACTTTTAAGACATTGATGACAATGTCTCAATTAGGTTTGGGGGAGGAGAATAGTTAACTAATATCAAGGGGAATAGTTGACTAGTAACTTGTTTTTATTTGATTTTTTGTCCAAAATTTTCAAAAAAAATCATAAAAAATTAAAAAAAATTCTAAAAATAAAAAAATATTTTGTGTTTTTGTGTTTTTAACTTGACTAATCTGGTGAAATTAGTGTGAGATAACTGTGTAAGGAATTTCCACTTATGAGACGTATCTCAACCTATTTCGTAACAAGTTAATTTTTGTTTATTTCCTTTTGAATTATTTAATTTGTGAAATCTCCATAATACTGATTAAATTGGATCATCATATGCTCAGTTGACAGGTATTATCATGAGTTGTAAGTGAAAAGTTTGTAATATTAAGTGCTCTAGTTAAATTGGAGGAAGCATATAAAAAATGATGGAATAAAAAAAAGTCTAAGATCCGAGTAATTAAGTCTATAAAGGTGTTTTAACACTTAGTGCCCTAAAACCAACTGGTTTGAGAGTCACTGGCCTAAAGCTCGCTACATGGATTGAAGATGTTATAATATATATCTGAAATCCGAGTAATTAAGTCTGTAAGGGTGTCTTAATACCTAGTGCCCTAAAGCCAACTGGCTTGGGAGTCACTAGCCCAAAGCTCCCTACAAGGATGAATGATAATGTATATAAATAATAAAAAAATTCAGAAAAAATTTATTCCATTGCTTAAAAAGGTGTGAATTCTGATATAACTTTAGGACAAAAATATTACTCTCTTTTCAACTACACTTGTGAATATTGTGGGCACAATGATTTGATAAATACCTCATTGACTGTGTATATGGAGAATGATAAAAATAATCGGAGAATTTACTTATTTGGTAATTTAGAAAGAAAGAAAACAATTACTAACTTGGATAAGAAGTTTCACTTGTTTAGTCACTAACTTGTTTATTCTCTTTTCTCTTGTCTTTTTGCTTTTGTGTGCTTTAGATTGACGTTTCTGGGTGTCGTTGTTGTAAGCCCTCACGAGATTACAACTCGTCCACTATAGATACCTAGGGGTTTAAAGGCTTGTTGCATACGCTAAATGCAATTTTGATCCCTACGAAAATGGCTTAGTTTAATTTTATTTTAAATTTGTTTATTGCATTTTATTTTGTTGTTTTGCTCGAGGACTAGCAAAATGTTAGGTTTGAGGGTGTGATAAACGGTAAATATATCAGTATTTACCGTCATTTTTACATAAAATTTTATATAGTTTCTCGATATTTGTGAATATTTTGATTTGTTTTGTGTTATTTTGTAGATAAATTTAATAATAGGACTCTGTAGAAGCAATTCGGGGCCAAAACATCGAAAAACAGAAAAATGGCAAAAATGTAATTTTCCTGCTAAAATGCACCATTTGCTAAAATAAACAATTTTCTAAAATGCGTTGTCTTTTATCATGCACCGCTAACGTGCGCTGAACACGTGTCAAAATCACAGAAACTTACTATCATGCGCACATACTAACATGCGTTTGCCACGTGTCAACATCGCAACAGTTTTGCTAACGTGTGCCAGACACGTGTCATCATCTCATGCTGCCGACATTTACTATGCATGCATCACGACGTGCAATATTTCATGCGTCGCGATGCTGAAACAATAATTCAGCTGCCGATGCAACCGACGCCACGTGTCACGATCTTGTTTAATCAAACGAGCGTTGCGAAGCGCATGGGTTCTGCGCCGCGACGCGCGGGGTAGAATTTTCACTATAAATAGAGGCTGAAATCAGAAGGAAAATTCATGCATTCTTCTGAGGAATTCCTTAAGAATACTAAGAAGATTGTATCTTGTTTGTTTATTTACAGCTTTCTATATTTAATTTTACTCAATAGTACTTTCTTTACTTTACTTTTCAGTCTTTATTTTTACTGTTCAGTATAAAATGGGTAACTTCCATCTGCTGGGGTAAAAGGTTAAGCTTTTACTACTAATATTTAGATTAATCTCCCTTAATTATAATATATAAACTATTTAAAACCTGAATTAATGAGATACTGCCTTTATGGTCGATTGGACTTAATTAAATTGATTTTAACGTGACTAATTTGGAAACCACATTTATGGTCGGTTCGAATTAATCTTAAATTTGACTTAATCAGGATACCGCCTTTTATGTTCGGTTGGTAATATCATGCAAGATAATATATTATAATAAGTGAGATATCTGAAATAGAAGAAATAAAAGTGGATCCTCTAACCCCAATATTTTCTTTATTGTTTATTTTATCTTTTTACTTTCCAAGTTTTACTTTATGTCATTTACTTTATTTAAGATTTTACGAGTCCTAGATATGTGTTGTAACCAAACCCGTTATCTGGGGTTGTGATGAATTCCAATATCACATGTTTATAAGGGGTTATTTTATAGTTTGGGTAACATAAAGGTTTATTCATTGAGCCTTAAGCTTAATGCTTCTTGTTAACTGTCCATTAATAAGAATGATTTGGTAAACTTAAAATGAACTTGGAAAAGAGATTTTAGGTTTGAGCCTTAGACTCAATAGCTCACGATCTCCCTTAAGGATAGATAACCCTTAATAGATTTCCTTACATGATAGGAATATACCTGTCGGGCGGGGGTAACCATAATTGGAACTTAATATTAAAGAATTCATATAACTTGGTTTACATATGAATATGATTAATTGGGTTATACTGGGTATTTGCATCTGACCATCAGAATAGACTTTTGCATAAATTTGTGTTACAGGTTAATAAAACGATATATTGCAGAAACATGAGATAACCATTTCATCTTTAAAAGATATTGGAAGGATTCACAACCCTGGATAGTTTAATAATATTGTATTTTCCTTTAATTTACTTTCACGCTATTTTTACTTATTTTAAGTTTAAAATCACCATCCAATCAAGCAACCAATCCATTAGATACTCGTTAATTTTCGGCTTCACAAATTGATAGCTTAGGTATTAAGTCCTCGTGGGATCGATACATTTTATACTACTTGAACGATATGTGTGCTTATGTTATACATATGTGATCATGCCGATCAATCGTGGAATCATATCTTATGTTCCAAGATCGATATGCATACTTAAGTCCATAACTGGACCTTTGCCTCTTTCAAACCTTTTGCTCTTGACCTTGGGCTACGAACCCTTCTGGTTGTACCATATAGATACACTCATCAAGATTTCCATTCAAGAATACAGTCTTGAAGTCCATCTGCCAAATCTCATAGTCATAATATGTGACAATGGAGAGTATAGTGCGGATGGATTTGAGTATGGCTACTGGCGATAAAGTCTCCACATAGTCAACTCCCTCTTTCTGGGTATAACCCTTGGCCACTAGCATATCCTTGAAGGTATGTACCTTCCCATATTCTCCCTTCTTTCTCTTATAGATCCACTTATAACCTATGGGTTTCACCCAATCAGGTTGGTCTACAAGTTCCAAGACTGAGTTGGAGTATATAGACTTCATCTCGAGTTTCATGGCTTCGAGTCATTCCTCTTTATCAGAATCATCCATTGCACTACGATAGGTCAATGGATCATCTACACCATCATTGGATGCGACAACTTGTGCCTCTCCAACTCCTAAATAGTGATCAGGTTGTCGTACAACTCTCACATTCCGTCTAGGTGGCAGATCATTTTGATATACTTGCATCTAACGCTCAAATATCAAATGTGCTATGTTTTTGTCAACTATTGTTGATGATGGTGTGCTGGTCGAACCAAGAAGTAACTCATCGAGTAACCCTTTACTTCGAGGTTTGAACTCACTCATAGTCCCCCCTCAAGAAATGTAGCGTTTGTCAACACAAACATTTTATTATCTTCTGGACTATTAAAGAAACAACCCCTAGTCACTTTAGGATATTCTACAAATAGGCACAATTGATAACATGGTTCCAACTTAGTAGTCTTATTATTCAGCACATGTGCTAGACGCCCCCATATGAGGAAATGTCATAAACTATCTTTACGACCACTCTACAACTCTAAGGGAGAATTAGGAACATTCGTAGATGGAACTACATTAAGGATATACATTGATGTTTGCAATGCATCACCCATAATGAAATAGGCATTGAATTGTAACTAAACATAGATCTTATCATGTCTATTAGGGTCAGATTTTTCCTCTCTGCAATACCATTCTATTGTGGTATTCCAGGTACTGTGAGCTATGATATTATCCCATGCTCAACTAAGAATTCCTCAAAATCTTTATAAAGGTATTCTCATCCACGATCTGATCCTAGAGTTTTTATCATCTTACCTAATTGGTTCTCAACCTCAACACGACACTCTTTGAACTTTTCAAATATATATATCTTGTGCTGCATTAGGTAAACGTACCCATATCTATAATAATTGTCAATAAATGTGACGGAGTATTCATAACCTCCTCGGTCTCTTACATCCATTGATCTGCAAACATCCAAATATATTAGCTCAAATGGTTGCCTGGCTCTTATACTTTCCCAGTAAAAGGTCTATTGGTCATCTTTCTTTCTAGACAAGATTCAGAGACTGGTAAAGTTTCAAGCTTTAACTGGTTTAAGGCTCCTTTCTTTATCGACCTATCTATCCGGTTAAGGCTAATATGACCAAGTCTAAGATGCCACAGATATGTGTCATCGTGAGAAATCTTTCACCGTTTTATTTTAGGTTTTTCAACCTTAAATATTTTAGTGTTAAACAGTAAATTATGTGTCAATGACCTTAACACATATAAATTATTTTCAAACTTTTTTATGCATATAGTTAATCCATTTCTACTAATAATAACTAAATTATTATTAAACGAAATATAAAAACCATCATCCAAAAGTTTCGAAACAGAAATCAAATTCTTGCGAAAACTAGAAATAAATAACATATTGTTAAAATGTAAATAACTATTATTCGAAAAATTTAAACTTGAAACTGTCACTGCTCTTGCTGAAATGACATCCCCTGTCCCGACCCTCATGGTATAATCACCTTCAGTAAGGTCCCTCCATGAGTCAATTAGCTGCAAATAAGAAAAAACATGGTTGGTGGCTCCAGAATCAAAAATCCATGTGGATTTATCATCCTCCATTAACAGAGACTTAATGACAAGTAATTCCATTCATCGCATACTAAAATCATCAAACACTTAGGGATAAAATTAAACATGATGCATAAACCATGTATAATGAATTAGAAACCTAAAAGAATTACTATCCCACAGAAATCTATCATCCCACAAATAAGTGCCGACGTAGGGTAGGTCAAGTATTTGCTTGATAGATCTAGACAATCTCAGTTGATTAATATATGTGGGAATAAATCTTATTCCTATATTAAACAATCACCATTTGATTTGATCAAGGAATTTTGATTAATATTTAATCATTCATTCATGAGTGTAACCCGCTGTTTCGGAATCCTTGGACTTAACTAATGAAGTGTCGTCGTAGGGTAGGTCAGCTCACCAGATACATTTAGAGTTCATATCCTCTCGGAATCCAAACTTGATATTGACCCAAAATGGACACCATCCTTAGGGGGACAAAAACAAAGTTGTCTCGAGGCACCTTTTGAATCTCACATTTTCGGACTATTAACGGAGATCGTGGGATATATTGTTGTATATTCCTCTCCACTCACTTTTTTAAATTTAAGGTTTGTACTTAAAATATCTATATTTTAATTCATTAGTGTCTATAAGTTTATGCGCGGTTCTACTTTACACCAATGTAATATTAGTGATCTAGCAAATTTTAACTCTTAAAATTTTATTTATTAATTCGCATTATTCTCGACTAATATTTTATTTAATTAAACTAATTTAATTAAGTTTCGTTTTGTGACCTAATAATTTTAACTCTTAAAATTTTAGTTCACTAATAAATTTAAAATCAAGAAATTCAAAAAGGATAAAATTATAATTAAACTATTTAATTAATATAAGTGTCTTATAAATTCCAATGGTACATGTAATTGTATCTCGAGTGCAGACCACACTACCGTCCATTCGAAATCGGCTATGAATTTATTTCCTGGTTTCCATCGATATACCAAGGGAAAATATAATGCACTTATAAAGCCCATTTATATTAAATTTTGAATTCCAAATTTTAAACCATTAAACCAATTAATCTAATTTATTTATTTTCGTGCATATCATATTCCAATTTAACTCTTTTAAATTTCATAAAATCACATTTTATGACTAGAATATCCATACATCTATTACATGATATGGCATGTGAAAATGAAATAGTAGGCACCCTAACCTATATGACATGTTATTCAAATATTTCGAAATAAACATACATATAACATAAAATAAAATTGCATTGACCGGGTTCTTATTTTTTTTATACAAATCTAAATAATAAAAAATTTACCAAAGCATCCCTTAGTCTTCAAATCTTGCTCCATGGTTTGGGATAGAGTCGTTGGCAGCTTTAGCTCTCAAAATTACATAAAATGATACAACTTGAAAATTTTACATAGGAAAATAAATTTACAACACTTGTAAAAAAAATTGACCTAATGGCCTTACATTCCCAAAACCAAAAATAAGAGCCATAAAATTTTATGATCAATGTTATACATCAATCATATGAATTTAACAACAAACATTCATCACACAAATATAAGAATATGCCTACTCATCGCAACATGTATTAAAATAATTTATATCATATAAATCAATAAAAACATATTTTTTTTTTTAAAAAAACAAAAGAAGGTTTAAGAACACTTTTCAACCTAACTCTTGATGCCAATTGTAGGAACTGACTTCCCTCGTCTAGTGCAAGTGACTTAGGCACCGGGATCGACATTGAAGATTTTTCTGCCTGGACCCTTCTTGGCCGAACTGTCCAGCCCCTTTTGGACTTATTTTACTTCAGTTTTTAACTATTTTTTAGCCCCGAGACAACCCTCGAATAGCAGCTCAGATCTGGACCGTTTAGCACCTAGTATGCGCACACAGCTCACTGTTTTTATGCTGACTGTTTGATATTTTTTTGCCACTATTTTGGATGATAAAATCTCTCCAAATCAGCCTCAAAACATCCACAAAATATCCCATTGTATTCCCTAATTTTTCTAGACAAAAATCAAAACAAACCGATCCCCCAAATCAATTTATAAGATGGTGTGGGTGTGCAGAGAAATAAGATGAAATTTTATTCCAACTCCAAATGGTCTTTCGTGCTATGTCTCACAATCAACAAAACCTAGTGTGGGATAGACTCACAAATTCAATCTCTAAACACTTTAGAGATCAAGTTTACCACAAATCAATTTTTCTTTGTTCTTCTTGCATTTTTCTTTTCTTTCAACACTTGAGAAAAAATAAGAACAATATGGCTAGAGTTTTCTTGGAATGAATACTCTAAAGAAAAACTTATTTTCCTTTTTACACTTAGGGTATTGGTTGCCGAAAATTAAACAAAACCCTACGCATATTTCACCCTAGTTTCGGCCATTCCTTGGTGTTTTTGTAACATCAAAATATTTTACTTAATATCATAATCATGACATTAATATGTTACTAATTAAAAGGTGCAACTACTAATTTTGGTAAATGAAAGGTTTTAAAATCAAAATTTAAATTTATTCAATTCCAAAATAATATATTAAATTATAAAATATAATTTAATAATTACAAACCTTTTAATATTTTAAATGAATATCTCATATTCCTTTATTTAATGAAAATCTTATATTAAATTTAACATAAAATTTCATGTGTTGCAAATATATTGTTAATCCCATTAATAATATATATATATATATATATATATATATATATATATATATATAATATATATATAATATATATATATATATATATATATATATAATTGGACTATCCAATTATATTTAATTTGCTACAGTACTTCGAGCTAGCACGGAGACCAAATGGACCTACAGTTCCGAGCTCCAATAATATCATAATATTAATTAAACTCATTAATTAAATATTCTGAATTATTAACTTCAAGTTATTCCACTAAAACCCGAAGATGCACTCTCGTTGCCGCAAATAAATCATATAAGCCAAACTACGACTGTGTCCATCGATATAGTCATTACATGCGGATTGACCCTTCACGAGTATCTCATAATTAGAGCTAGGTCATAATGTCTGTTATACCCCTCTAATTATTTATACCTTAAGTACCATTTATTCTCTAATGAATGATTTATTCATAACCATTATGAATATTAATCTTTCTATTTTTAATAGAAAGACTTCAGCGCTCTAATAGTTCAAGTAACGAATCAACCCTTAAGGAAGATACTCATCTACTACGCGGAAGGAGTGAACTCCATATCTATGTAAAATGTCTCTAGCTACACACCAAATAATATCCCCAAAGTACATAGTTATTGGTCGGAATTTCTAAACCAACCTCACCTTTGTAAATCAAAGGACATAGCCTGTTATGCAGGAGTTCGCAGTATACTCAGGATTTCGATCAATCCATTTATGACCATGTAGTAGATTGAAATGAATTTCTTTACTTTAACGGATATTATACGAAACTCATTTATATTTGGGTCCAGTCCTATATTATCACATCATATAAGGTGCCTCTATTCTCATGTCACCACTTAGACGATCACATATCAAGGTCGCTATACAATTATAGAATGGACCACAGCTATAGATAAATCACAAACAAAGTATACATTTTGTTTGCACTCTATGGACTATTTTAGATTACTAACTTGAAACTTAAATCCTCTTGTGTATGACACTCATACACTAAGTCTGAAGGTAAATGAGTAATCAAGGGTAAACAATATTATTTACAGTATGCGATTTAAATCAAACATTTGATAAATGAATAATGCATCTTTTATTTCATAAAAATAATTCCATTTATGTTACACGAAGTTCTATGGCATATATCCCAACAAGATCATCTCGCAAAACCCAGATGGTTTCGGCAAAAGTGGGGGATAAATAAATGAGCAGAAAATAGTTAGTGGAAAAAACCCGATGTCAACTAGCGACAGGGAAGAGCGCCACTTTGAAGCAAATAAGTATAAATAACTATCACATATGCACTGAAAAAGAATGATGAAGTTTTATTGAAATAAAAGTCCAAATGTTCATGAAATGCACAATTATTGCCAAAATAAATAACTCAAAACAAGTATGCATAAATCACCATTGTTTTCCTTTTTGGTGCTAGATCTAAATTAGAAAGACCAGCCAGAGGACCATGACCACCTAGCATGGGAAGCGATTCAGTGGGAGTAACAGTCTAGACATGCCGATGAGCCCAATTATCCCGCAAGTTACTTAAGAACCACCGAGACACCGGACCTTGTTGAAATGTGTGTTTCCTGAAGGCTAGATGCGAAAGACCCTGATATTGTCATAATAACTTAGATGTAAGATGGAATGAGCTACTGTAAAGCCCCGAGAGTAGCATCCAATACCCGTAGAAGTCTAGGGTGACATAGTCAAAGAGCCACCAAGGACACATCCACTATATGCCAATATCAGATACATCAGCAATCCACTCCCTCTATGCGTCGTGAGAAAGGTTCTTTTTTATTAAAACACGAGATAGATAAATGCGAGGCTTGTAGGAGGAAGATATGGATACTGGCGGGGGAGTAATGAGCTTCAATTTCTCTTACAACCACACTTGGAAAAAGAAAAGAAAAGAAAATAATGTGTATTAGCTTGCTGGGTTGAAAACCCAAGAGGCGCCTGGGTAAAATTAAAGCAACCCACATGAGTGAAAATATGAAAGGACGGTCCAGGCAAAAGTTAGGGCAAAACTTTAAGAGAAAATGACAACCTAGAAAATGGTTGGTGGGCTTCTAGTTAATCCTATCAAAAAGATTGAGTGTCTCAGCCAGGATAACCCGAATAGGGTTGTAACCATATCTGATACCATGGATAGTGTGGAGTAGTCGATAGTCACCAATTCCACTGTCGTGACTCACCAAGAGATATCGAGCCAATATATAAAACATGATCATACTCATCCGACAATAAGACCCAACGTCCATGGTAGAAGAGGTCTTTATGAGTGCTTTCAATTCAATAGACATGGGACATGGCGTTACTCTCTCCATTTCAGCCAAGCTAAAAAGAAAGGCTTCAGAAGCCTTCGATGGATAATAGTTCCTAAGGAAAACATGGCCAATGGTTTGGAACGAGAGAATTACAAGCTTAGAAAGACAATAAATTCCCCAGACATGGGGCATAACTCATGGCCGCGGAAACAAAAAAACTTGATTTTCAATATCTTAGAATGATGAAGCTGCCTTTAGAAAAAAATATTCTATCTTGACTCGGTGGGGATGTTGTAGCGCAGAGAATGGGGGCAGATTTGGGGGTGACCAGTCCAAAACTTCCCGAATCAGAGACACAACAAGGTGTTACAGGTTGTGAGTCGTGGCTATGGAATGAAGCTGTCAGATGTGTTAATATCAGGCCGAATATAAGAAAAGGCTGGCCAGATATTCCCTAGAAGACTATGAAGGACCAGCACCAAGATGATTTGAGTGACGACTTTATTAAGGCAAGAGACACTCCACGATGGATGAAAAGGGAATAAAAAGCTATTTGATGATCATGTAGTAGAGAAATAAGCTCCATTAATAGGATTCTCAACTTGAAGCATAAATGAATTTCTGAACTGGAGTGGAACCATATTGGCATAAGGTATGAGAAGACATTCGACTAGAAATGCGACACATGTCCTGCTATACTTGTAACCAAATCAGGTCGGACATGATGGCCTAGATATTTTATGGAGAAATGATAAGAGAATTATTGTTCATGAAAAAACATGGAATAAACAAAATGTTTCCTTTTCATTAAATAGCAAAGTTTGTGCAAAGGGTTGGTGATTACAATGAAAACAAAATCAAAAAGAAAAGGCAGGCTACACCGAAGACTTTTCCTCACCGGATTCCCCCAATCCCTCGTCTGCAGTCTCAAGTGCTCGTGATATCTTCCCTGAATGCTATCCCTTAGTACGAACCCCATATCCCTTCGAATTACCCTCCAAATGAGAAAGACGTATGTGCATACACTCAAGTTGGCGCTCAAGGCATTCATGATCTCTAACTCACTTTTCCATTTACTTCATGCGGTGTTGCTGGTCCTTAGCTTGCGTGTCTAACATGACCTTTAATAGGAAATCATATTAAAGTTAGGAAATCATTCATACATGCATATTCATATTTCTTTGTAGGTACCCGATAAGAGAGGCTCTGTTCAGTTTGTTCGGTCATCGCCGCCTAAGTGAAGTGATATTATGATCCGCAAAGTCGGTAGGAACCAACAACAAAATAATGAGTCAGCTTTCAAAACTTGATGAGGACAAAGGGAAAATCAAGTCATGAGGAGCACTTACATGTGTAGCATCCACAGGAGCAAGTGACGGAGACTGCGCCCCCGCCAAAGATAGTGAGTATGTCACAAGTGCTATGGTATCACCCCTGACCGAGTAGGTGTGGTCTGGTCAAAGACTTATTATGCCTAGAGCGACATCAAGAGCAGTGGGAGGTGTCGAGGTGGGTGCACGTCATCGGGAAAATGCAGTACTATGCCAAACCCGTAGGGATGGCGCTGGGTCTGCAGAAAGCTCATCCTCTTCCTCGTCGCCATCAGAGGGAAATTGAACGTGATGAGTTCTCCGACCTCATCCACGAACCTACATAAGAATAAACATCAATAAAGAATGACATATTAAGAAAGAAAAGAAAAAAATTATGGTAGTTTATACTTTTGTAGCTCGTCAAGTTTCAGAAATGGGTAGGGAGCCCAAAAGAGTAGTGCGGGCCTGATAAGTGCATGAAAGTGTACTTTGAACATTGCTAACTGGGCTTCATTATCATGTATTTAATCTTAATTACAGTTTATTTTGTGCTTTATTATTAGGAAGCAATGAAATATGAAGTTTGGAGCAATTACGCTTATTTCGAGATCTTACGGACGCATCGGAAGCACACGGGAAAAGTAGAGCTAATCTCATAGGCAAAGCTAATCTCCTATCAAATAGAGTAACTTCTTAGTTCCCAGGACTATCCTGAGGTTCTATTCCCAATTTGAAAATTAAAGCCGCTTAAAGACATTTTCGCCAGGATTATGTTCTAAACGCTAATCTTTCAGTTATCTTGATTTCAATAGTCCAACTATCCAATCAACGATTTCAGGTACAATCAAATATAATGATTACTATAGTCTAACTATATAATCAACTACTATTTGATTGGTTAAATTCAAATATATTGATTACTATAATCCAATTATATAATCAACTATAAATGAAGTTGTTTGAATACAGTCCAACTGTTTAATTTAAAACAACAATTAAATATTAGTCCAACTAATATGTTTATGTAATGACAAAAAATTAAAATGAGCGCGTATTGGCAAGTATCTAAACAAAATTGCAAATTTAATACTTGCCTCCCACTATTTTTCGGCGAGCCTCTAGCCCTCTGTTGAGTACTCGGGAACCTAGTTTCCTAGTGGGCTAGGATCCCGTTAAATAACACACAACCTTGACTTTGGCCAACAAGCTGTATGATATGTAACTAGGTAGATCTCTAAGATCAATTGGATCTCATCCAATTCCTAGATCCAGTAGGTAGACATCCAAATCTGAAACATATATCTAATATATGCCAATATATCCAATATATGCCAATATATCCAATATATTCCCTAACCTTTTTTCTCTGAATCAACTAAGCCTTGGCTTTGGCACAACAAACTTAATGATTCCAGTTAAGCGGGACCCATTGACCTTGGAAAGCTTCGTAATCGATGTCGATGGAAAAGAACTGATCTTGACTTTGGCCAACAAATCACAACTTGGACAAGACATGCGATATGGAACAAAGCCTTCATGATTCAAACACATCCGCGATGGACAAAGGTCTTGACTTTGGCCAACAAACCCGTGCCAATCTTGGAACTTGAGAATGAATCATTCAATGGAAGGAAAAACGCTTAATATTTATTGAGGGTTTTTTTCGCGTAATTGGCAACCAATTAATTATCTTTGATTAGGTCTCATCATACACCATTAAACATGCATTCTAAAAGCATAATAAGGCGTGGTAAATAAATTAATAATGATATGCAGATGGATATTTTAAACAACTTGTTCCTAGAACAAATCTCTCCATTTCCTCTCTCCCGCTAGCACAAATCTTACTTCTACCCAATTACATAACACTTCTAAAGAAACCTCATTTACATTGAGGGGAATAGGTGAGAAGAGAAATATAAAGAATCAAGAGGTAATAGGCTGGACACGCAGGTCCAATTTAATAAATTCTAAATTTATTACAACAATTTCCAAAATTGCCCTCACCCTTCTAATATCCATCTGATATACATTATTCATACATGACATCCATGTATTCACACAAAGCATGTTATCAATCAATCTAATCCAATTAATTAATCTGAAATTAATGACCATCCAATGTTCAAACAACGATTTGATTTGCGCGAGTCCAACTCATTTTAAGAATAAGTACGAATTCTTGAATTATATCAAACTACAATATTAAATCCAATTTAATTTGTATTCAATACTAATTCTTTATTTAATTCCAAGTTAAATAATTACACTTTATTAATGAGCCTTTGCGACTTAGATTCTAAATCTAATCGTTATGGGTCTCAAAGCCCAATTAACATCCAATGTCAATTTAATTAAAGTCCAATGGGCTTTCAATTAATTTATAAGACATGAATTTTGGCAACCAAAACCCAATAAGGAATCACCCTTTGCCAAAAATCAATTTAGGCCCATTAGGCCCAATTAAAATTTTAAAGGCCCATTTAATCATATTTGGACTTTATGGAAATGGTTTTAGGCCCAATTGGATCCAACCAATTAACCTAAACTAAACTTGGCACAACCAAGTCCATTAAGCCCAAATACAACTTTATTAGCCCGATTCCAAATTTAGCCCAACTAATTAAATTATAAAATTCCAAATTTCACAATTTAATCATTTAAAGTGCATTAGCCATAATTAATTAGTCAAATTAACATTTCCAAAATATCAATTTACATAATTAATCATGCTAATCATCATCAACACATGTCCAACATTATTGAATCAAAAAATCATCTCATTTCATGCTATTGATGTCATGGCAATTGTAGGGATTTGTAAATCCGATTTTGATTTCAATCCAATTAAATCATAAATCAATTTATCACATGTCTTTCAACTCATCCAATGATAAAAAAAAAACAAAATTACCATGACTTTAGGGCATATCATCAATTCGGCCAAGCCAAATTTTTGGGGAAAAAATAATCCAATTCAATTTTCATCAAATTGATCATGCATAACTCTAAGTTATCATCATTCAAGCATACTCAATCAATTAATTTTATCAAATCATGCTCAAATCAATTGTACAGAAATTTTACCCTAAATTCAATTGCATGCTTAATAATCGCTATGATACCATTGTTGGGTTTTCTAGGTCAAACAAAGATCAAATTAAGCATATGAAATGTGCGGATACATCAAAGTAAAGTAGCAGAAATACTCACTTTGATCAGCTTTTGGATGCGATGAACACAAAAGAAATCTTCATGAGTTTCGGCCAAGCCCTCCATGGTTGTCCTCCTTGTGTTGTTCTTCAAGCTCCAAGCTTTGAGAATGATGATTCCATGCTCATGAATGGGTTTCCCTATCACCTTTGTAAGACTCTTTAAGTGTGCTAGCACCATGAAAAATTTGCTACAAATCTTCCATTGGTTTCTTTTAACTCTCGGCCAATGAGAGAATTTGAGAGAAAAATGGCACCAAGTGCCGTGTGAGGGAGAGAAGAGAAGAAGATGAAGTTGTGTGTTGTGTACCATTTGCCAAATTCAAAATTTGGTACAAGACATTAAAGTCTTCAACTACTCACATCAATCAAAAGTGTCAAGATGTCAATCACCAAAAAGGTGACAAGACTTCCATCACTTGAGTGACTAATGATGTGACGCGTGATGTGACTTGTGGGCCCCACTTGATTCAAAATGCGAGTGGTCCCGCAAACACTCCCGGGCTCGGATTCGCTAATTCCGAATTAACGAATTTTCCGTTGCGACATAATTAAATAATTATGCCTAGCAAAATTACTATTCACGTCGCTAGCGAATTAATTCTAAATTAACTCTTCGCCCGAATTAAAATCTAATTTTTATTCCACGTCGAAATCTAATTTCGTATAATATATCAAATATATTATTTTATCGATTAATTCCAAATTAATCGTTCTCTCTCTTTAAATTGAATTTTATCCCAGATAAAATTCTCCGTAATTAATCATATATTAATTTTCTCTCTCTTATAATTAATCTCAGATTAATTATGTGCGAGTCATACGTCATCGTGTTGGATAATATGACCCATAGCGTCACTATTTGCACAAATCATTGTGTTGTTGTAGCAAATTAACTATGTAATAAGGAAATTGCACTCTCATCATTTGTGATTAGATCACCATAGATATATAAATGAAGAGAGGTCCCTATTATTAGTTCCTGGATTGAGATGATATGAGACAGTATCAGTCCACGAAGGATTAATCATTAAATATCCCTAGCCGTAGTATTATCGAGACTGGACATCGATAATGCAGAATAGGCTAGTATTGCACTTGTGTGCGTTGTGAGGGCACAACGGCATAGTTCTCATATATATAAGTATTGGATACTTATGCAAGTGCGATAGGAGGTCGTGTTTCACCGATGGTACGGAAAACAGCTTCGCTCTGGATAGACCCCGCGGAATCCCATTGGTAGTATGTCTGCGTGTCTATGGGAGGCCACATCAGGGTAGGTGTATATGATCTTAACCTGAGACTTGCATCGCTAGTACTTGCGACAATCGGCAAACTTTGGTTTTGGTGGTTGGGGGACCTAAACTGGTTCTGTGTTCACCTCTTCTGGGTTTATCAGGAATCGTAGTGCACTGGGTGTTATGTCAAGATGGAAGTGTCACTTCAGACATATGGAGTTGATGACCACGCAGGATACAGAACTAGTGCTCTATAAAAGGTTGCAACCGTCGGGACAATATGACTAGATCAGGATTGCCCGATTCACAGAGACTAGTTGCTTGATGTCCGATATATGTTTCGTACGGGGCAGACACATTTCCAGCCCCAGGCCTAACATGTGATCGTCCGATACTGGATCGATATACGCAATACAATACATTAGTATACTACGCTTGATACAGATCTTTGATATTCTTAAATGGATATGTCCGGAGAATTGGGTAGACTTGGTGCTTTGCTAGGAGTCGACCTTGTCTCGTAAATCGGTAGAACGTAGTACTTGGTACGTACTTGATTCGGATACTCCGACGACCGTATTTACTGCCAACGTATCCGAAGATCTCATGGGTCGCTTCCCGATAATCCACCGATGACGCACAACTCGCACTCTTGAATAATCTGGGATTATATAGAAGAGAGAGAAAATTAATCTAGGATTAATTATTGAGATATTTTATCTAGGATAAAATATCGTCTAAAGAGAGATAACGATTAATTTGGAATTAATCGGTAAATTAATATATTCGATATATTAAACGAAATTAGATTTCGACACGGAATTAAAATTAGATTTTAATTCGGGCGAATGAATTAATTAGAATTAATTCGTTAGCGATCTGAATAGTAATTTCGCTAGGCGAAATTAATTAATTCTCGTCGCGACGGAAATGCGTTAATTCGGAATTAGCGAAACCGAGCCCGAAAGTGTTTGCGGACACATTCGTATTTTGAAACGAGTGGTATCCGCAAATCACATCGCAATATCTCATCACTTGACACGAATAGATGATGGATGTATCTAGTCACCTTTATGGGATGATACATTGTCTCCATTTTCAATGTGTGATGATGATGAATTTTTGGAGGGAAATGCTTTTCACGGTTATTGAAGAGTTTTTATCTAAAAATTCATTTTTGGTTAATGATATACATCATTGCTTCTCTCTTTCTCACTTACGTTTTGTAGAAACAAAAATAGAAAAGAGAAGTTAACTTTTTTATCTCTCTCAAATTCTCTCTTCTCTCACGCAAAACAGAAGCTTTGCTCACTGGTTTGAACCAGTTCAGGCGTGAGTTTTAGGGAAGCTAGAGTGAGTTTTCATGGTGAAAATTCAAGTGCTAGCACACTTACAAGTCTTGCGAAGGTGGTAGGGAGGTTCACCCATGAGCCGGGATCCATCCGACGAATCTTGGAACTCATTTTCGCAGCTCAAATACTGAAGACAGAAGACAGTGGACTGCATGCAGTGGGTGTCCATGGCAGTGCGTTTTTGGCTTCAATGGTCTTCAAATCAACTCAACCAACCAATGTAAGTATTCCGCTATCTTCTTTGGTGTATTCATGCACGATTTTCATTGCTTGTTTGATCTTGGGACCTTAATAAAAACCAACAATGGCATCAAGAGCTATTGGTTCAAGCATGAACATGTAGGTTTTAAAATTTGGGTAAATGTTTGTTGAGCATGATTTGAGTAAATTGGTTGTTTAAGTATGCTTATAACATATTTAATTCATTTTGGTTGGACCAATTTGTTAAAAATTGATTTGGAATTATTTTCCCCAATTTTTCATCTTGGCCGAATATGAGACTAATATTGGGTATTTTGATTTTGAGCATGATTTGGTTAAATTGATTAATTGAGCATGTTTAAATGATCTTTAATTGAAGATTGATTTGATCAATTTCAACAAAATGTGATTGGATCAATTTTGCCCAAATTGGAAGTGTTGGCCGAATGTGTGATGATTTTGGGTTCTTGGAAATTTATGATTTTGATTAATTTGATGAATTGGAATCATAGTGTTTGATGTTAATTTAAGGTCAATTGGATAGTACTTTGAATTGGACAAAAAACCCCAAAATCTAACCTTGGCCGAAAGTTGAAGCATGTTTGGAAATTTGGAATTTTTCATTTTGATTCATTGGATGGGTTGTAATGATGTTGGATGATGTTAATTTGAAGTCAATAAGATTTAATTTTGAATTGAACATAAATCCCCAAATTGCTTGTGTTGGCCGAATGTGTATGCCCTTTATTGTCTTGGTATTTTTTGATTTTATGACATTGATGTGTATGTAATCAAATTGGATGGTGATTTAATGTCGATTGTAGGTTCGATTGGATTGAAACCGAATCGGACACAAAATCCCTCCTTGGCCGAGAGCTTAGTAGCATGTAAATGGGTTTGATTTTTCAATTTGTATGTTGGACATGTAATAATGAATTAAGCATGATTATTGGACTAATATGGTGTTTTAGAAATATTGATTTAGTTGATTAATCATGTAATACACTTTAGTTTAATTGAATATGAAATTGGATTTTGTCATATTTAATTAATTGGGCCTAATTTTGGAAATTGGACTTTAATGTTGTATTTGGGCCTATTGGGCTTGATTTAATCAAGTTTGGTTTAGGCCAAGTGGATTGGATCCAATTGGGCCCAAAACCTTAACCATAAAGCCCAAATGCGACTAATGAACCTTTAAAGTTCAATTGGGCCTAATGGGCCAAGATTGATTTATGGGCTTATGGGGTAAATCCCGGATTGGACTTTGGTTATCGGTTTGACCTGAGTTGACCAAAAGTCCACGCCTTAAGAAATAAATTAAAAGCCCATTGGACTTTAATTGAATTGACGTTGGACGTTAATCGGTCTTTGAGACGCGTTACGATTAAATTTGGAATTTAAATCATAAAAGGTTTATTAAATAAAAGTGTAATATTTAATTTAGAATTGAATATTGAATTAGTAATTGAATACATGTTAAATTAGATTTAATGATGTAGTTTAATTTAATTCATGAATTCGTACTTTAAGTACTTATTCGCAAAAACGAGTTTGACTCGAACAAAATCGAATCGTTGTTTGAACATTGGATGATCACTTAATTATCAGATTAATTAATTTGATTGATTGATTGATAGCATTCTTATGTGTGTGAATACATGGTTGTGTTGAATGAATAATGTATATCGGATGGATATTAGTCGGGTGGGCAATTTTATAAATTGTTGTAATAAATTCGATTTATTAAATTGGACCTGCGTGTCCAGCCTTATCACCTCTATTCTCTTTGTATTCTCTTCTCACCTATTCCCCTCTATGTATATGAGGTTTCTTTAGAAGTGTAGTGTAACGGGTAGAAGTAGTACAAGTGCTAGCTTGAGTGAGAAAAGGAGAGATTTGATCTAGGATCAATGTGTTAAGTATCCATCCGCATATCATTATTATTTTATTTTCATACTCGCTTTATTATGTATTTAGAATGCATGTTTAAGGGTGTATGATGATGAGACCTTAACAAAGATAATTAAATTGGTAGCCAATTTGCACGCGAAAAACCCTCGTTCTATATTAAGCGATTATCCTTCCATTGAATGATTCTTGTTCAAGATCCAATTGGCATTGGTTTGTTGGCCAAAGTCAAGACCTTGTCAATTGGATGTATTTGAATCTTGAGGGTTTTGTTCCACATCGGTGTCTTGTCTTGCCAAGTTGTGATTTGTTGGCAAAGTCAAGATCACTTCTTGTCCAACGACATTGATTACGAAACTTTCCTTGTCAATGGGTCCCGCTTAACTGGAGTCATTAGGTTTGTTGTGCCAAAGCCAAGGCCTAGATGATTCGGAGGATATGGATAGGAAAATGTATTAGATACATTGGCATAAATAATATGTTTAGGACTTGGATGTCCACCTAACCGGATCTAGGAATTGGATTGGATCCAATTGATCTGTGAGATCTACCTAGTTAAATAGCATACAGCTTGTGGCCAAAGTCAAGGTTGTATGTTATTTAATAGGATCCTAGCCCACTAGGAAAACACCGTTTCCCGAGTACTCGACAGAGGGTTAGAGGCTCGATGAAAAATAGTGGGAGGCAAGTATTGAATTTGCACATTCGTTCAATTACTCGCTAAACACGCTCATTATATTTTACTCGTCGTATTAATCAAAAGTATTAGTTGGACTAATATTTTATGTTGTTTAAATTATATATATAGTTGGACTATATACAAACTCATTCAATATATAGTTGATTTTATAATTGGATTATAGTAATCAATATAATTGAATTAAATGATAGTTGATTTTATAATTGGATTATAGTAATCAATATTAAAAATATAGTTGATTAAATAATTGGATTATTGTAATCATTTAATAAATACCTTATTAAATTGATTAAATAGTTGGACTATTAAAATCAAGAAAGAATTGAAAGGTTGAATATTTAAAATATATAATCCTGGGATAAATGTTTTAAATGATTTAATTTTCAATTGGGAATTAATAATAGGTTAATTTATTTGATAAAATAACTTATTATGACTAAGCCCATAATTAAGCAAATAGTAGAGCATAAAATCTTTGGAAGATTTATGTGATGATGACTTTAATGCTTAATTAATATACTTATAATAAATCTATCTTTAGATTTAAAAGTATTAAAATTGCAATTAATAATTCTTGGAGAATTAATTGACTATTCTAGTGGAGAAAAGTCAAAGTTTGCAATTGGGCATGTAGCACAAGGTGCATATCGTTTCGATATTCCGAAACCCAAGGCTTGGCCAAAGGTTTTGAAATATTGAAAAGGATAATTGACATATCCGAAGTGACTACCATTTGGATATGGAAGACACGAAGGAATTAAAGAAAGGGCGAGGCTCTAACTTAAAAAATATTTGTCAAAGTTATGTTCACTACTAGTATTGAAATTGGATTTTAAATACTTAGTGTGGTACATAAAATATATGTATTGATGTTCAGAATCCGCTATGAGCTGGATACTGACTTAAACCGAGATTTCTCTGCAAATCGGAAACTGGACGAAAGTCGCTGTTTCGACCGTGGATACCTAAGTTTAGGAACTACCCTTGGGTATGTACTTAAATTAGGAACTGTTATAATGTAACTAGTTTGACTAGAGACATTATCTCTATATCAGTGTTTAATCCATGCGGATAAAACCTTTATATTATAGAACACTAAGTGTTTATTATATAAAGATGATACTGAGATATAAAACACATTAGATGTAAATAACAGAATTTATATTTTGAATATAATAAATCTCAAACATATAAAATGACAAATAAATAGCTCAAATTGATTTGATCAATAGAGACTTATTTGTGGCATTGTTGTCTAGGACACAATTAAACAAGACTCGTATATCCACACTTTTGAAGAGTGGGTACTAGGACTGATTTGACTATTCAAATAAGGTCTGCGAATCTAGTTTGTTAGGTAAAGTACCTAAAATACTATTTACTTGGTAATAGTAAAAGTGCCACCGATCTGTCAGCCCTATTCATGGTGAAGTGTGGGGCCCATATCTAGCTGGGCTAGATGTGAACATGAATATTTCGTGACCTTAACAGATGTAGCATCACGTTATGGTTTTGTGTTTCTTTTGAAGAAACAAATCGGAAACTTTAGAGTTTCGACACGAAGTAGACAAACAGATCGGCTATAGTATTATGCCGCCACGGTAAGACCGTATTGGAAAATACTTAAGCAGTAAGTTTCATATTTACATGAAAGAGTATGGTATTCTTTCATATGAGACCCTCCGAGACACGTCAGTTAGACCGTGTTAGACGGTGTGTCCGAACTAAAACGAATTTTGTTGGACATGATAAGGTTTATCACGAGTCGCTCTGAGCTATTATTTCCTTCAATAGGATATGTATTAACAGTGCAAAACTTATTTAGAATAAGGTTCCATGAAAATCTGTTTGACAGATATTCATATAGGATATGAACAGGAAAGAAACAGGGTTTCTCATTCCTGATAATTTGGGTATGCCAGGCATAACGTTTGGATGATACCAAACTAAAGACCCAAATTGGATAAGTGCCAATATAGGTTATCCTAAGGAAACCTTAAGTATAGTACTTGTAAATCTCACATGAGAACAATGTGATTGTTGCTCACCATGCGGTTTTCCTGAGAGGAATACCGATATGCAGTGGTCAGTGGGAGGATAGTGATACTCGATGAAAATCGGTGTAAGTAATACTGTTCAAGGCACGAAGTCCTTAATGGAACACAAACAGTTCATCAATAATGAATCTGTACCATTAATCTTCAAAACACAAGAACTTCGTAGATCGGATAAAGTCAGAAAACAACCTAGGGTATGGGTTTCTGATCTAACCTCATAAAGATGTCAATCTTATGGAGGTGTACCATCCGACTACGTTTTGAGGAAGTGATACGATGTATCGACTCCCTATTATGGCAAAGTGCCATGAGTCCGAAATGGATTCCATGTATAACAGCTATTTCGGATACTAGTTGTTGTACCACAAGGCATTGTGCCTATTGGTACATTAAATGTCTTCAAGGAAGACATACATGGATGGCAACATACCTACGTACAAAGCTAGGCTTTTGACGAAAGGTATCGTTATCAACATCGTGTTAATAACGGTTCAACCTTTTGCTTGTTGCCATGGTAAATCCATTTTGAAGATGCTTGTTGATAACTGTATATTTCATTTATGAAATATGTCAGTTACAAATCAAAATCGCTTTCCTGAAAAGGAAACCTTTTGGAGAATGTTTATAACATTCTGACGATTTTGTATAACCGACAAACAAGGTTTGCGGATTATTCAATCCATGTTTGGATTGAAGCAAGCATAAAGTTCTTGGAACTGTCGTTTTGAAATAATCATAATGGTTTATGATTTGACTCAAAACAAAATAATTCTTGTGTATATAAGGAGGTTAGTGGGAGCGCACTGACAGTTAAATTCCCATAAAGCAATTGGTGAAAGCTTGGCTTTCATAGATATCTTTCATAGAAATTCTCCGTAGAATCTGGGAGTAACAACCTTTATTCAAGGAATAAAGATCTACTGGGATAGATTTGGAGTTGTTAACACTCTCTGGGAAATTGTACATTAAAATGTACTTGTATTGGTGTCTCATACGCTTCGAGCATATGGAATCACAATCGGTTCAATCCAAGTGATAGTCACTGGATTGAAGTTAAGAACATCTATTAGTATCTAGAGAACTAAAGATGCTGTCTTAAACTATGGAGAAGGAGAACTTGAAGTGACTGGAATCACTACAGCAAGTTTCCAAACAATTAAATACTACGGTACTATAAAGTTTGAATACGGGACAGTGAGCTGGAAATCTTCCAAGCAAGATAACTGTTGCCGAATAAACAACAAATGCGGATATATTGCTGCAGCTGAGGCAGCAATAGAAGTCTTTTGGATTGAAATAAATCTAATTAGATTAGATATAGTTCTGTTAGCAGCTGAGCTAGGCGTCAGCACATGCTAAGGAATTAAAGGTCTCATCGACGATCCAGATATATACTTCTATATCATCTGATTCGTTCGGATCATACATCGTGGCGATGTGATGATCGTATAAATCGCGTCAAACGATAATCAAACAAATCCGCTGACGAAAAACTTTTCTCAGCAATTTGAGCGAACCATACATAGTTCGGGTGTTGGACACTTGAGTGACTCGCTATGTGCCAAGTGGGAGATTGTTGGATAATATGACCCATAGCGTCACTATTTGCACAATCATTGTGTTGTTGTAGCAAATTAACTATGTAATAAGGAAATTGCACTCTCATCATTTGTGATTAGATCACCATAGATATATAAATGAAGAGAGGTCCCTATGATTAGTTCCTGGATTGAGATGATATGAGACAGTATCAGTCCACGAAGGATTAATCATTAAATATCCCTAGCCGTAGTATTATCGAGACTGGACATCGATAATGCGGAATAGGCTAGTATTGCACTTGTGTGCGTTGTGAGGGCACAACGGCATAGTTCTCATATATATAAGTATTGGATACTTATGCAAGTGCGATAGGAGGTCGTGTTTCACCGATGGTACGGAAAACAGCTTCGCTCTGGATAGACCCCGCGGAATCCCATTGGTAGTATGTCTGCGTGTCTATGGGAGGCCGCATCAGGGTAGGTGTATATGATCTTAACCTGAGACTTGCATCGCTAGTACTTGCGACAATCGGTAAACTTTGGTTTTGGTGGTTGGGGGACCTAAACTGGTTCTGTGTTCACCTCTTCTGGGTTATCAGGAATCGTAGTGCACTGGGTGTGATGTCAAGATGGAAGTGTCACTTCAGACATATGGAGTTGATGATCGCAGGATACAGAACTAGTGCTCTATAAAAGGTTGCAACCGTCGGGACAATATGACTAGGTCAGGATTGCCCGATTCACAGAGACTAGTTGCTTGATGTCCGATATATGTTTCGTACGGGGCAGACACATTTCCAGCCCCAGGCCTAACATGTGATCGTCCGATACTGGATCGATATACGCAATACAATACATTAGTATACTACGCTTGATACAGATCTTGATATTCTTAAATGGATATGTCCGGAGAATTGGGTAGACTTGGTGCTTTGCTAGGAGTCGACCTTGTCTCGTAAATCGGTGTAGAACGTAGTACTTGGTACGTACGTGATTCGGATACTCCGACGACCATTTACTGCCAACGTATCCGAAGATCTCATGGGTCGCTTCCCGATAATCCACCGATGACGCCCAACTCGCACTCTTGAATAATCTGGGATTATATAGAAGAGAGAGAAAATTAATCTAGGATTAATTACAGAGATATTTTATCTAGGATAAAATATCGTCTAAAGAGAGAGATAACGATTAATTTGGAATTAATCGGTAAATTAATATATTCGATATATTAAACGAAATTAGATTTCGACGCGGAATTAAAATTAGATTTTAATTCGGGCGAACGAATTAATTTAGAATTAATTCGTTAGCGATCTGAATAGTAATTTCGCTAGGCGAAATTAATTAATTCTCGTCGCGACGGAAATGCGTTAATTCGGAATTAGCGAAACCGAGCCCGAAAGTGTTTGCGGACACATTCGTATTTTGAAACGAGTGTGGTATCCGCAAATCACATCGCAATATCTCATCACTTGACACGAATAGATGATGGATGTATCTAGTCACCTTTATGGGATGATACATTGTCTCCATTTTCAATGTGTGATGATGATGAATTTTTGGAGGGAAATGCTTTTCACGGTTATTGAAGAGTTTTTATCTAAAAATTCATTTTTGGTTAATGATATACATCATTGCTTCTCTCTTTCTCACTTACGTTTTGTGAGAAAAAAAAATAGAAAAGAGAAGTTAACTTTTTTATCTCTCTCAAATTTCTCTTCTCTCACGCAAAACAGAAGCTTTGCTCACTGGTTTTGAACCAGTTCAGGCGTGAGTTTTAGGGAAGCTAGAGTGGGTTTTCATGTTGAAAATTCAAGTGCTAGCACACTTACAAGTCTTGCGAAGGTGGTAGGGAGGTTCACCCATGAGCCGGGATCCATCCGACGAATCTTGGAACTCATTTTCGCAGCTCAAATACTGAAGACAGAAGACAGTGGACTGCATGCAGTGGGTGTCCATGGCAGTGCGTTTTTGGCTTCAATGGTCTTCAAATCAACTCAACCAACCAATGTAAGTATTCCGCTATCTTCTTTGGTGTATTCATGCACGATTTTCATTGCTTGTTTGATCTTGGGACCTTAATAAAAACCAACACATCGGTGAATCTTCGGCAAGCGACCCATGAGATCCCTGGATATGTTGGCAGTAAATCTGGTCGTCGGACTATCCGAACACGTACGTACCTAGTATTACGTTTTTACTGATTTACAAGACATGGTTGGCTTCTAGCAAAGCACAGTGCCTACCCAATTCTCCAGAAATATTTTTAAAGGAATATGTAATCTATATCAGGCGTAGTATACATAGTATTGCGTATTGCGATCCAGTATCGGATGTCACGTGCTAGGCCTGGGGCTGGAATTGTGTCTGCCCCGTACGAAGCACATATCGGATCTCTGGTAACTAGTCTCTATAATCGGATAATCATGACCAAGTCATATTATCCCGATGACTGCAGTACTAAAGAGTACTAGTTCTGTATCCTGCGTGATCATCATCTCCATATGACTGGAGTGATACTTCCATATTGACATCACACCCAATACACTACGATTCTCAATATACTCAGAAGAGGCGTACACAGAACCTGTTAAAGCCCCGGATGACCAAAACCAAAGTATATTGATTGTCGCAAGTATTAGCGATGCAATTCTCAGGTTAAGACCAAATACACCTACCCTGATTCGGACATCCATAGACACATAGTCATACTACCAATGGAATTTCGAGGGGTCTAACCAGAGCGAAGCTGTTTTCGTACCATCGGTAAACACAACCTCCTATCACACTTGCATAAGTATCCAATACTTAAATATACGTGAACTATGCCGTTTTTCTCCCATAACACGCACAAGTACAATACTAGTCTATTCCATATTATCGATGTCCAATCTCGATAATAATACGACTAGGGATATTTTAATGATTAAAACTTAGTGGATTAATACTGTCTCATATCTTATTAATCCTGAACTAATCATATGGAATTTTATCATTTATATATCCCGGTAATCCAATTACAAATGATAAAAGAGCAATTTCCTTTGTCACATAGTTAATTTGTACAACAACACAATGTTATGTACAAATAGTGATGCTATTGGTCATAATTGTCCAACAAAACCTTCAATGAGTAATAAAAGGAATTAACAACAGAACATAGGAATTTGATACATAAGGGATTCTTGATGCTTTGCTGCCCCTCTTTATTGATATCTTTTAATTGTTTTTATTAATCTATACTATAATTACTGATTCAATCTATATCTTTTCATTAAGCTACTGCTAACGTTTTGTTTAAGTAAATCAGTCCTTGTAACTATCTCTCTGAGGAATCGACACCCCAACTATACTGCAATAACCGCAAGTAACTGCAGGTAATTTGTGGGCGTAATCAAAATTTGACGCCGTTGCCTGGAATACGGTTTACAATATAAAGGAGCAGGTTTGTTTGGTCAAACACAAAGCGGTAACTTCATTCCTTCTTTAACGTTTTATTATTTTTCATTATTTATTGTTTATTTACTTATTTTATTTCAATTTTAGTTTTAGTTAGATTTTAAATTTCATTTTATTCTATTTATTTATTTTTGTTGTTTCTCGTTTTATTTGTGTTTAAATTACATCCCTAGATGTAGGGATAGGTTTGGTATATTTGTTAGGACTGAAGAGGAAAATTCAGACTCAGAGAGTTTGTTTGACAATCTCTTTGTCACACCCTCCACGTCTAGCGCATATAATATGAGTGAGTAAAAGAGACCACCTATGAGGACTCTTGAAGAGTACCTCAATCCCACTCGCACAGCTACACCATCGTGCATCATGTTTCCTCCTAATGCACCACACATATACTTTAAGCCTGGAATGATACAGTTTCTCCCAAGCTTCCATGGTTTGGAGAACGAGAATCCTTATGTGCACATTAGAGAGTTTAAAGAGGTTGTAGCAACTTTCCATGGTTGGTTTGGAACCACTGACACAATTAGACTTAAGCTCTTCCCTTTTGCCCTTAAAGATAAGGCTAAAATCTAGTTGTATTCTGTTCGACCTCGGTCAATAGGATCTTGGGGTGAGATGACACAGGCATTCTTCAATAAATACTTCCCACACCATAAGACGAATGCCCTGAAAAGATAAATATCTACCTTCTCCCAGAAGGATAATGAAACTCTTTATCAAACTTGGGAGAGGTTTAAGGAGATATTAGCTAGTTGTCCTCACCAAGAATATGAGAGTTGGAGCTTAGTGAGCTATTTTATGACGGTTTAACCTCTAGATAGCGCCAATTCATGGAGACAATGTGCAATCGTGAGTTTATCTGAAATGACCTTGATGAGGCATTAGAGTACTTAAATGACCTGGTTGAGAAATATCACACTTGGACTGGACCTAATGCCATTGATAGTGTTAGTGTTCCTAGAACATGCCAAGGATCTAATAAGCAAGAAAAGATGTTCATAAATTCATTATAAGTTGCGAAATTACTTACATTGAATGGATTTGAGCTTTTAAAATTTTTGAGAAAAAGATCTCCAAGATCCTTCCTTTGTTGATTCTAAGCTTTGAGTTGGAATCCAAGATCCTTCCTTTGATGATTCCAAGCTTTGAGTTGTTTGAATGAAGATCTCCAAGATCATTCCTTTGATGATTCCAAGCTTTGAGTTGGTTTCCCTATCACCTTAGTTGATTCCATGAAGTGCTAGCTTTGTTGATTTTGCAACAAAATCAAAGAGAAGAGATGATGAAGCTCACGCCCATATGAGAGGATTTTAGGGTTTCCATTTTGTTCCAAGTGTTGTATTTTGTGTGATGCATACAAAAAATGAGAGAGAGAGAAGGGTTTTGGTAAAAGCCAATTTACCATTTTCACCTAAACAAGGTGGTTGGGTAAATGGTTTTGCCAAAACCATTCCAAGGTAGTTGGATGGTGGGTGGCTTGGCATAAATGCCAACTACCCTCCCAACTACCACATATGAAGTGGGCCCCACATTTGAATTCAAAATTCAAATGTCTCTACGAACATTTGCCGCGGCTTGATTTCGTTTAATCCTATTAAACGAACTTTCGTCGCTAAATAATTAAATCTAATTTAATTAAATGATGATGCCTCGCAAATATATTACGAACGTCGTTTATGAATTAATTCTAAATTAATTCGTTCGTCGTATTAAAGTCTGACTTTAATTTCGTAACGAAATCCAATTCATATTAATATATTCGATATATTAATTTTAGCCCATACGAATAAATTAAATAAAAAAATCAAATTTAACTATTAAATTTATTTTACCGATTAATTCCAAATTAATCGCGTTCTCTCTCTTTCGAACACATTTAATCCCAGATTAAATAATACCTCAATTAATCCCAGATTAATTCTCTCCATCTTAATTAATCCCAGATTAATTCTCTCTCTTAATTAATCCCAGATTAATTCTAATTTAAATCAACTGTCATCGGTGAATCTTTGGGAAGCGACCCAAGAGATCCCTGGATATGTTGGCAGTAAATACGGTCATCGGATTATCCGAATACGTGCGTACCTCGTACCACGTGCTTACCGATTTACAAGACATGGTTGGCTTCTAGCAAAGCACTGTGCCTACCCAATTCTCCAGAAATATTCTTACTGGAATATATAATCTATGTCAGGCGTAGTATACGTAGTATTGCGTATAGCGATCCAGTATCGAATTGTCACGTGCTAGGCCTGGGGCTGGAATGTGTCTGCCCCGTACGAAGCACATGTCGGATGTCTGGTAACTAGTCTCTATTATCGGATATACATGACCTAGTCATAATATTCCGATGACTGCAGTACTTGAGAGCACTAGTACCGTATCCTACGTGACATCATCTCCACTGTGACTGGAGTGATACTTCCGTCTTGACATCACACCCAATACACTACGATTCTCAATATACCCAGCAGAGGTGTACACAGAACCGGTTAAAGCCCTGGACGACCAAAACTAAAGCATTCCGATTGTCGTAAGTATTAGCGATGCAAGTCTCAGGTTAAGTTCAAATACACCTACCCTGATTTCGGACTTCCATAGACACATAGTCATACTACCAATGGAATTCCGAGGGGTTTATCCAGAGCGAAGCTATTTTCCGTACCATCGGTAAAACACAACCACCTATCACACTTGCATGAGTATCCTATACCCAAATATATGAGAACTATGCCGTTATGATCTCACATAAAGCGCACAAGTATAATACTAGTCTATTCCGCATTATCGATGTCCAATCTCGATAATACTACGACTAGGGATATTTAATGATTAATCCATCGAGGACCGATACAGTCTCATATCATCTTAATCCAGGAACTAATCATAGTGACCTCCTATCATTTATACATCTAGGTGATCTAATCACAAATGATAAGAGTGCAATCTCCTTGTCACATAGTTAATTTGTACAACAACACCATGATCTGTATAAATAGTGATGCTATGGGTCATAACTGTCCAACAATCTCCCACTTGTCCTATAGCCAGTCACTCGAGTGTCTTACACCCGAACTATGTACGGTTTGCTCAAACTGCTGAGGAAAGATTTTCATCAGCGGATTTGCATGATTATCGTCTGATGCAATTTATTCGATCATCACATCGCCAAGATGTATGATCCGAACGAATCAGATGAATAGTCGAAGTATATATCTAGATCGTTGATGAGACCATTAATTCTTTAGCTTATGCTGACGCCTAGCTCAGCTGCTAACAGAACTATATCTAATCTAATTAGATTTATCGTCGTCCCAAATGGCTTCTATTGCTGCCTCAGCAGCAGCAATAACCAACATTTGTTGTTTATTCGGTATCAGCATCTTTCTTGGAAGATTTCTAGCTTACTGTACCGTTATTCAAACTGTATGGTACCGTTTAGCGACTTAAAGTCATTTTTATCGGTTAGGAAACTTGCCGCTGTGATCCCAGTCGCTTCAAGTTCTCCTTCTCCATAGATTAAGACATCATCCTTAGTTCTCTAAGATACTAATGGATGTTCTTAATATCAATCCAGTGACTATCACTTGGATTGACCTATTTGTGAATCCATATGCTCAAAGCATATGAGACACCAAGTTGCGTACATTTTTCAATGTACAAGTTCTCGCAGAGTGTCAATAACCTCTAGATCTAACTCAGTAGATCTTTATTCCTAGAATAAAGGTTGTTACTCCCAAGAATTCTAAGGAGAATTTTAATGAAAGCCAAGCTTTCACCGATCGTAATATGGGAATATCATTTCCAAGAAATGACATATCATCATTAATTAGGACATCATTGTCAGTGCGCTCCCACTAACCTTTTTATATACACAATAATCATATTCGTTTTGAATCAAATCATACACCATTATGATTACATCAAAACGACAGTTCCAAGAACCCAATGCTTACTTCAATCCATACATGGATCGAATAACCTGCAAACCTTGTTTGCTAGTTTTGGTACGACAAAACTGTCCGGATGTACAACATTCTCCAAAAAGGTTTCCTTTTCAGGAAAGTGATTTTCCCGTTCAGCTGCCATATTTCATTATTGAAACATGCAACATCAGTAAGCATTATCCAAATGGATTTAACATGGCAACAGGTAAAAGATCTCGTTGTAATTAACACAATGTTGATAACGATACCTTTCCGCTACAAGCCCAGCTTAGTACGTTGGTATGCTGCCATCCACGTATGTCTTCCTTGAAGACCTATATAGTACCAATAGGCACAATGCCTTGCTGTACAACAACTAGTGTCCAAACATAGTTGATATACATGGAATCCATTTTGGACTCATGGCACTTTGCCATAATAGGGAGTCGATACCTTGTATCACTTCATCATACTTAGTCAGTTCGTATTCCTCAATAAGATTGACATCTTTCTGAGGTGAGATCAAAAACCCATACCCAGGTTGTTTTCTGACTCTCTCTGATCTACGCGATTCTTGTGTATTTGAAGATTACTAGTACAGTTTCATCATTGATGAACTGTTTGTGTTCCATTAAGGACTTGGTGCTTTGAATAGTATTACTCCGATTTTCATCGAGTTTTACTATCCTCCCACTTACCACTGCATATCGGTATTCCTCTTAGGAAAACCACATGGCGAGCAATAATTAAAATTGTTCTCTTGTGAGATGTATAAGTACTATACTTTGGTTTCCCTAGGATAACCTACAATTGGCACTTGTCCAATTTGGGTTCTTGTTTGGTATCATCCAAACATATGCCTAGAATCCCAAATCTTCAGGAGTGAGAAACCAGTTTCTTTCCTGTTTCATATCTAATATGAGATCTGTCAAACAGATTTTCATAGAACCTTATTCAAAATAAGTATTGCACTGTTAAATCCTTATCCCTTTAAAGGAAAATGGTAGCTCAGAGCGACTCATGATTAACCTTATCATGTCCAACAAAATTCGGTTTCTCCGTTCGGACACACCGTCAAACTGACGTGTTCCGGGAGGAGTCCTCATTGAAAGAATACTATACTCTTTCAAGTATATGAGAAACTTACTGCTTAAGTATTTTCATCATGGTCAAACAGTGATGTTTTAATACATTAGCCGATCTGTTCGTCTATTTCGTGTCGAAACTCTAAAAGTTTCTGATTTGTGTTTCAAAAGAAACATATAACCATAACACGATGCCATATCGGTAAGGTCACGAAACATTCATATCCACCTCTAGCCTAGCTAGACATGGGCCACTTGCTTCACTATGAATAGGGCTAACAGATCGGTGGTTCTTGCACTTTCACTAAGTAAAGGTGTTTTAGGCACTTTGCCCAATAAACTAGATTCGTAGACTTCATTTGAATGGAATCAAATCCGTCCTAGTATCCACTCTTCAAAAGTGTGGATATAAGAGTCTTGTTTGATTGTGTCCCAGACAACACTGCCACAAATAAGTCTCATCTGATCAAATCAGTTTGAGCTATTTGTTTGTCATGTTATATGTTTGAGATTTATTTATATTCAAAATATAAATATTGTTATTCACATCTAATGTGTTTATCTCAATATCATCTTTATAAAATAAAACACTTTAGTGTTCTAGAATATAAAGGTATACTCGTAACGAGTTATACTCGATATAGAGATAATGTTTCTAATCAAACTAGTTACATTATAACAATTTCCTAATTTAAGTACACACCCAAATGGTAGTTCCTAAACTTAGGTATCTACGGTTGAAACAGTGACTGTCGTCCCGTTTCCGATTCGCAGATTAATCTCATCTGAAGTCAGTATCCTGCTCACAACAGATTTTGCACATCAATGCATATTTATGTATCACACTAAGTATTTAAAATACAATTTTAATACTAGTAGTGAACATATTTATGACAAACATATTTGAAGTCAGAGCCTTGCTCGTCTTCAATTCCTTCATGTCTGCTTTGTCCATACGGCAGTCATGCTTCAATGACGCCGTTTGCCACAATTTAGGCAGACATCTTGGGATATGTCTTTTATCTTCCTAGAAGATTATAATGATTTTGCCTTTGCCCTTTTTCACATTCCGAAAGTCTTTTGCCAAGCCTTGGCCTTCTAGAATATTTAAGTAAGATGCGCCTTGCACTACTTTCCTTATTGCAAACTTTGGCTTTGTCTCCTTGAGAATGGCCATTAACTCTCCAAGAGTTATTAATTGCAATTTAATACTTCTAAGATCTAAGAATAAATCTATTAAGATCCTTCAATTTCTTCATCATACTTTAAGGATCTAATCCTTAGTTCTGATTAAGAAATTAAGGAGTCTTTATGGCAAGTATAATGGATTTAAACATTAAAGTTATCATCACATGAATCTTCCAAAGATCATGCTCTACTATTTGCTTAACTCCGGGCTTAGGCCTAAGATGTTATTTTATCAAATAAAGTAACTTCTTAGTTTCAGGACTATCTTGAAATTTATTCCCAATTTGAAAATTAAAGTCGTCTAAACATATTTTCCCTAGGATAATGTTTTAAACACTAATCTTTCAATTTAATCTTGATTCTAATAGTCTAACTATTTAATCAACGATTTCAGGTACAATCTAATGTAATGATTACTATAGTCTAACTATATAACTTATTACAATTTCATTGGTTAAAATCAAATATATATTGATTACTATAATCCAATTATATAATCATTATAAACGATTGTAAAATCCAAATATATTGATTACTATAATCCAATTATATAATCAACTATAATTGAAGGGTAAAATTCAAATATATATTGATTACTATAATCCAATTATATAATCAACTATAATGAAGTAGTTTGAATACAGTCTAACTGTTAAATTAAAACAAATATTAAATATTAGTCCAACTAACATTTAATTTATTTGACGAATGATTTGATTGAGCGCGTATGGCAAGTATCTAAACGAATATTGCAAATTTAATTCTTGCCTCCCACTATTTTTCGGCGAGCCTCTAACCCTCTGAGGAGTACTCGGGAAACCTAGTTTCTAGTGGGCTAGGATCCCGTTAAATAACACACAATCTTGACTTTGGACAACAAATTGTATGATACTTAACTAGGTAGATATCTAAGATCAATTGGATCCCATCCAATTCCTTGATCCAGTAGGTTGACATCCAAGTCCGAAACATATATCTTATTGTAGGCATTGCATTTTCGCATGTGAAACCCGATGATGAGTCTCAGTTGGAGGCACTACCTTTTTAGCTAAGGATATTGCGGGAAACGGATGTCGGAAGGGGAAATTCAGAATAAGTACGTCATCAAGTTCATTTCACAAGTTCACTGTCTTCGTTAGTGCTGCGTTCGTTACTTCGTTCGAACGTCAGGCATATTGCGGACGTTCATGTAGCGTTCGAATGGGCGTTCGAACGGAGTCGGTATTTCTGGTTTTACTGCTAGCCTCGCACCCCAGCCCAATTAGCCCCCCAAAGCCCATAAAACACATCCCAATTAATAAAACACATTTAAAACACATGGGAAATTAAATTAAATATTAAATAAAATAATTAAACCATTTACCAATTAAATAAAACATAAAATATAATCACACCTAATAAAGATAAATCAAATATATTATATACCAAACTTAACAAATATCATGCCTAATTAAAATCAATCATAACAAATTAAATATTTTGCATTCCTAATATAGCCAAGATTTGTCCCCCCTCAATCTAATCATTTCCTCGTTGAATACCAAATCAAATCCTCATTTTAATGCCAAAATCCATTCCTTGTGAGACAAGGTGAAGCCCTAGCCTTTCTCTATATAAACCACACCTCTCCAAGGCATTCATCTCTCCGAATTTACGCCCATCACAAGAAAAAAGAAGCAAAGAATTTCCAACCCCCCTCTCCAAGCTCTCCATTCACGCATATCACACAAAAAATATAACAAATTTCTCTTCATCTCCTTCCCTCACATCACCGAAAAATACATCAATACAGCAGCCCTTCGCACATAAAAAAACACAGCCCCATAAGCCTTCATATATCACCGAAACAACAACCCACAAAAATCCTCAAAACAGTAACATAAAAACTGCATTCATAATCATTAAAATAATCACACAAGACTACACTAAAAACCCACAAAAAACTCGGAACAGTCCGTGGAAACGTCAACACAGGTGACCTGAACAGTGAGCAGCAAAATAGAGGCCAAACAGTAGCAGAACAGAGTTCGAACAGCAAGCAAAAAAGTGAGCTAGGACGCTAACCAGTGAACCGGAGAAGTGGAGGAGCGTACCCTTTCCGACGTCCGTGTGAAACGCAAGCCTGAAAGTTGGCAAAAAGGTTAGACCTGAGGGTATTTTTCACACTCGTTTTTTTGTTTTTTTTATTTGTATTATTTATTGAGTATTGTTGGCATGATTGTCATGTTGAAATGCATGTTGTGGCCCTTGAGTAGATAAATATGCATGAATTATGAGATGTTGTATGTTGCGGCTGTGGAATAAAATGAGAGATGTCTCAACTCTCGTGGTATATTGGATGGAAACCCGGACATAAATTTCATAGCCGATTCCGAATGGACGGTAGTATGATCTGTACTCGGGATACAACTCCACGTACCGCTTGAGTAAACGACACCCTCTTTTGTTTTGTGTTGCTTTGGTTTATTTATTTTTCGTCACTTGAATTCTGCATGTTGCTTATTTATGTATGATTCAATCGAGCTCATGGGCTTAGTAAGTGGAATGAAAGATCCCCTTTGGGGAGGGGTTAAAGCCCTTTACCACGATGCTTTGCCGCACCGGTTGATTGTGTTCGGTTGAATGTAAGATACGTTCAATCGGGCATACTATGTTTGATATTATTGTTTTTAATTCTTTGTTTGCATGATTCAATCGAGCGCATGGGCTTAGTAAGTGGAATGAAAGATCCCCTATGGGAGGGGGTTAAAGCCCTTACCACGATGCTTTGCCGCGCCGATTGATGTGTGTTCGGTTGAATGCAAGATACGTTCAATCGGGCATACTACGTTGATTTTATTGTTTTTAATTCTTTGTTTGCATGATTCAATCGAGCGCATGGGCTTAGTAAGTGCAATGTAAGATCCCCTATGGGGAGGGGTTAAAGCCCTTTATCACGATGCTGTTGCCGCGCCGGTGATGGTGTTCGGTTGAATGTAAGATACGTTTAACGGACATACTGAGCTTGACATTGTTGTCTTTTTTCTTTGTGTTGCATGCATCAGGTCTGGTCTGTTCGAACGCGTTCTTGAACGCTACACGAACACGAACCTTTTGTTTACCTTTTGAACACGTCTCAAACGCTACGCGAACATACATGCACTTTCTTAGTCTTATCATGCATCAGGTCTGGTTCCATTCGAACGCGTTCTCGAACGCTATACGAACGCGAACCTTCTGTTTACCATTCGAACGTATTTTCAAACGCTACACGAATGTGCACCCACATGTATGAATACAATGTGTTTAATGTATTACAATTCATATACCTATGTCATGATAACATTTGAGTATTATTTCTTGTGGTATATCGGATGGAAACCCAGACATAAATTTCGTAGCCGATTCCGAATGGATGGTAGTACGGTCTGTACTTGGGATACAATTCCACGTACCACTTGAGAATGTGCTCACATGTGTGCTTGTGTGGTTAGTATGTGTGCTTGTGTTTTCTTGAATATAATATGCCAGTGAAGTTGTATGTTTGTCGCTCATTTGATGTACTTTCAAGCATGCAATCTTAGATGTGAAATATATGTAAACTTAGGTGTAAGTTTTATTTTGTACATGTGAATTTAGAAGCATGATACTCTTGGAAATAAGTGCTACTTAAGCCTGATTAAATTATTACATTAATCCTTTCATTACAAGTGGCATAAGTAAGGGACCATTCCGAACCCAACGGTTTGAGGTCTTCCCTTGCGAGGGGTGAGTGCGGCCTTAAATCTCATTTTCCTGGTTCACACCGGGTGGCGACTCTATTATTCTCCAGTTTAGTCCCCTGTGGCTACTCCGTACTCCCGATCGGGCCGCGAACCCGGGATAGCATGCGTCGCCCAGTTTCTGTGTCCCACAGTCTGGCGACTCCACTGGGGATAGAGAATCGGCCCCGAATATTGTCTTGTAATGTTTGGATTTATGTTTTAATTGACCGTGTCTATAGTGGATAAAATGGAGGTTTAATCAAAGGCATTTTAAGGCTAGGTAATGGTTTGGTGTCTTCATTCATTCACTACCTTTCTAGAAGGAAAAGCTGTGAAGGCACCTATATGGCCATCTACTCGTAGCCTATTGTGATGGACTAATTCAGAGGACTCGTTGTTCATTCCTGACACCAAGCGATAAGAGCCTAAGAAGCTTGGGTATTTAAGTTAGCCTCGCTCCACCTTCCCTCTGGGGAATCTACAACGGGAAATCCATTTGACAGTCCGTCACACACCATAGCTCATTGGCACGTACCTTAGTGTATAAAAAAGGATGCGCTCACTTGGTCGCTCGAACCTTTGATCGGGGATACCTAGTTGTGGGCCATCCTTCGCCGATGAGAGCCTTTGTCTATACTCTTGTGAACCCACCCATAGACCGAGTTTGTATGGCTAAAGTAACAATTATTTCCTTGAGTATGTACTTGTGGACCATCCTCATTTGGATGCAGTTGGACTATTGTCAGAAATGCGGACTTGCTGGGCCATTTAAACTGGGGCGAGTTCGTACCTTATGACTATTAGGCCCAAAGCTTCTGAAATGTTGATGGGCCATTATGTAGAAATTATTACTTTATGTTTGCATTATCTTTTATGCTTGTGTTTGGGAACATCGCCGTTTGGATCCATTTGGACCATTTGTCATGGGATATGGGCTTGTCTGGCCATTTAAACTGGGACAAGAATGTATTTTATGACGATTGGGCCAAAGGCGTCTAAGTGTTGATGGGCCACTTTGTGCTTGTGTTCGGAACATTACCATTTGGATTTAGTTGGGCTCCTTGTCATGAGATGTGAACTCGTTGGGCCATTTAAACTGGGATGGGTTCACTCCTATGACAATTAGCCCGAAAGGTTCTAAAATGATAACGGGCCGATTTGTTTGAAAGTTTTAATTGATTTAGTATGTTATATATGTTACATGCATCTCATGCACCTCATACATACATATATCATGTTAACACCATCTATGTCTCAAAAAGACATCATAGATACCGTTTGGGTTAGAGAGAAGGGACAGACTCACTAAAAGAACAAGTATGAGTGAATCCGATAATGAGGTGTCCCGTATGGATCAGTTAGAGAATGGTCTCGCCAAGATCACTGAACAGTTGCAGGCTTTTTGACTACTGCTGTGGCTGGCATAGCCGGGTCTCGTGCTGGGGGTAGTTCTGGGGATGTAAGACACAAGAGAACCTCCGAATAGATTGGGGGATGATATCCCCACTTTTGATGATGATATGGCAGAGTATGCAGCAAGCAGAGTATCTAGGTCTCAGCCAGAGTTACAAAAGCTCCGGGATCAGGTAGAGTCGGTTACCCGCAAGATGAGGGGTAAGAATGAGGATTTGCTGGATTATGACACACTGACTTTCGAGGAACAGTTGCCGTCACAGTTCAAGATGTCTGATATGGCTAAGTTTAACGGGAATGGGGATCCAAGGGTGCATCTCCGATAGTTTGTATCAGTCATGAGTTCAGTTGGCTTATCTCAGCGCCAAGTGCAGAAAATGTTTGGAATGTCGATTGAAGGAGATCCTGTGGTGTGGTACCACAGTTTGGAGAAGAAAGTGAAGGAAGATTGGAGGGAGTTGGCTGATGCTTTCCTGAAGCAGTATGTCACTGACCTAGAGATCGATTTGTCACTCCGTGATCTGGAAAATGTTAGGCAGAAATCGGAGGAGAGTTTTAAGGAGTATGTTGACCGATGGAGGGGTCAGTTGTTGAAGATGCAGACTAGGCCTTCGGAGAAGGATCAGATTAAGATGATTATCAAGGGCACCAAGCCCTCCATTTACAGCAAGTTGAAGAGGATGACCTCCGTGATTGCAGACTTTCGGCAGTTGAGAGAAACTGTCATGGATATTGAAGAGGAAGAGGCCGAGAATAGAAAGTTCTATGGTCTGAACAGGAGGCCCATTGGGGGAACATCGGGAACAAAGCCCGTTTCAGCTGAGATTGCCGCTATCCGGAACCGGCAGTTTTCCAACTTGGGAAGGCCCATGGCCAAGGTGCTAGAGAAACTGAAGAGGCAAGGGCTTTTAAAACCCTTGGAAGCCAAACCATTACCCAATCCCCTACCATCACATTATAACCTAAGCCTTTACTGTCACTTTCACCAACAAAAGGGCCATGACACTGACAATTGTGCTCGACTCCAAGACCTGATAGACTCCAATAAAATACCTGACCCAGAAACAGAACAGCCTGACACACACAGAAACCCCTTACCCAATTACCGTGCCGTACCACCACCAGCCTACATGATCAATTCTGGCCTCCCAGAAGACCTTGTCCAAAAATCCTTTCACCCTCTAGCCTTTTGCCTGGGAATCTGGGATAGTACTAGTGAAGATGAAACTGAGCAGGGAAAAACTTTTGGCTTTATTTCTCTAGCAGTGACGAGGAAGAAGTAAGGGGAATGACGCGCAGTGGTCATTTTTACAATTGTATGGCAGATAAGGGTAAGGAAGTTTTGACAGATGGTAGAGAAGTGGTTGAGACTGCAGAAACCACTGAAGGGGATATAGTGCTGAGGCAATTGAGGAAGACTAGAGCATAAGTGAGTATCTGGGAACTGTTTGTGCATCTCGGGAGCATAGGCAGGCTATGGTTGAAGCCTTGAGCAAGATTGTGGTACCGGAAGACGCCAACCCTGCAATGTTTGTTAGGTCAGTTCATAAAGAAGCTTTGCAGATATCTTTTCCTGAGGATGAACTCCCAGCAGAGGGCAGAAATCATAACAGGCCTCTATTTATCAGGGCCGAGGTGAGGGGCAAGAGAACTTCATGTGTGATGGTGGATGACGATTCGTCCATCAATGTGTGCCCGCTGAAAATTCTGGCAAGATTGGGTATGAAAGCAACAGACTTGGACCGCTGCAGTATGACTATTAAGGCTTATGATGACAGTAAAAGGGGAGTTGAGGGTACCTTTGTGGCTGTGGTCAAGGTAGGACCGATTGAAGATGAGGTTGAGTTCACGGTACTAGACATCCCGGCTACTTTCGTCTTATTGTTGGGGATGCCTTGGTTTCACAAACTTGGGGGCGTGCCTTCCACTTTGCATCAGATGATCAAGTTCCCGCATGAGGGAGAAGTTGTTACCATCCGGGCTGAGTTAGATAATGCCGTGGCTACCTTGCAGATACAACCTTTCACGAGGTTTCAGGTGTCAGCTACTTTTGAGGAGTGGGTGGATCCTAGGGTGGCTAGGATTATGGAGAAAATGAATTTTGAGCCGGGTAAGGGTTCAAAATTACCATATTTCAGGGGACAGACTACTCGTAAGGGTTTGGGGTACAAGTCTGATGAAGAAAATCCAAAGGTCAAGAAAAAGGGCCTGAAACTGATGGAATGTTTTGTGAAAGCTTCAGGATATCAAGGGGAGCCTGAACTGTGGAAGTTAATGGAATTGTGGTACCTGGGTTTGAGATCTTCCAGGATATGTTGGGTAAGAAGCTGATAGTTGAAGAAATTGTGGAGAAAGAAGAAGAGAATTGGGAGGAAGAACTGATGAAGTTGGAGAGCCTGATTCTGGGAGAGGACGAAAAGCCTGAGGAAGACCTGATTGCAGATGAAGAAGTGTCTATAGATGATGAAGACATTTACCTTCCTGATTTGTTTGAATGTACTTCCGCATTATCTAATAATAAAGACATCTCTTTTGCTTACTTGCCTGAGTCATTTCCATTTACACTGCACGAATCAAACATATTTGACATCAGTTCAGCCAGAACTATTGCATTTAACTTGGGTACACTTGAGAACCCCAAGGAAATTATGATTGTAAGTGAAGTAACCTCCGAAGAGAGGGGGAAACTAGAAGAAGTGTTGGTCAGATATGCCAAAGTGTTTGCTTGGTCCTATGAGGACATGCCCGGGGTAGATAGAAACATTGCCCAACATACAATACCAACTTATCTGAATATGAGGCCAGTAAAACAGAAAATCCGACGGATGAGACCAGAATGGGCTGAGAAAGTCAGAGGAAGTTAAGAAACAGATAGGTGTGGGGTTCTTGGAAGTAGTAAAATATCCTGAGTGGTTGGCTAATATAGTACCGGTGCCGAAGAAAGATGGGAAGGTCAGAATGTGTGTAGACTACAGAGATCTCAGCAAGGCTTGTCCGAAAGATGATTTTCCTCTGCCGTATATAGATGTTCTGGTTGATAGTGCGGCTTTATCTGTTATGTATTCATTTGCAGATGGATTTTCAGGTTACAATCAGGTTCTCATGGCTGAGGAAGACAAACATAAGACTGCATTTGTTACTGAGTGGGGTACTTATTGTTACAAGGTTATGCCGTTTGGGCTTAAGAATGTGGGGGCTACTTATGAGCGGATGGCCACTACACTTTTCCACGACTTGATGCACAAAGAGATTGAGGTGTATGTGGATGACATGATGGTAAAATCAGAGACAAGAGTTGGGCATATTGAAGCACTGGAAAGGTTCCTTCAGAGAGTTGACAGATACAACCTGCGGCTTAATCCCAAGAAATGTGTGTTTGGGGTGACATCAGTGAAATTGCTTGGTCATACAGTGGGAATGGGCGGAATAGAGGTAGATTCCGAAAAGATCAAGGCAATCAACAAAAATGCCTGCACCGAAGACAGAAAAAGAAGTCAGAGCATTCTTGAGAAAGATTTAGTACATCAGTCGGTTCATTGCCAAGTTGACATCAATATGTGAGCCTATCTTCAAACTGTTGAGAAAAGATCAGCCAGTGAGATGAAATGAACAGTGTCAGACAGCCTTCGACAAAATCAGAGAGTATTTGGTAAAGCCTCATGTATTGAAACCTCCGAGACCGGGCAGACCTTTGATATTGTATTTGGCTATAGAATCAGAAGCACTGGGGGCAATGATGGTACAGGCTGATGAGACAGGGGTAGAACATGCAGTCTATTATCTGAGTAAGAAGATGCTCCCGTATGAGGATCGGTATCAAGAAGTTGAGAAGATCTATCTTGCCGTGGTATGGGCTTCTAGAAAGTTGCGACATTCTTCCAGTCATACAAGATCCAGGTAGTGGCAAAGGAGAATCCTCTGAAGTATCTTCATTTGGTGCCTTCACTAGTGGGAAAAAGGGGCAGATGGTTGGTATTGCTGACAGAGTTTGACATTGAGTATCTCCGACTGTAAGTTTCAGCACTTACCGAGAGAAGAGAATCAGATGGCAGACGCATTGGCTACACTTGCAGCAACTTGGGAGAATCCAGAAAAGTTAGTGATGAGACCGTTGATACTGACAACAGCGAGCAGACCTGTTTATGAGATAGATAGAAAGAATTCTGGAGTTGAGGTCGACGACGGTAAACCTTGGTATTATGACATTCAGAGGTATCTGGAACATGGCGAACTCCCGGAAGGGGCAGGCAGAAAAGACAGAATATCTATTCAGAAGTTGGCTTCCCAGTATGTGATTTTGAAAGGGGAACTGTACAAGAGGCAAGCAAACGATATTCAGTTGAAGTGTTTGAGAAAAGAAGAAGCTCAACATGTAATGGAAGAAATACACGCCAGGGTATGTGGTCCGCACGTGAACGGGTTGAATCTGTCCCACAAGATAGTGAGACAAGGTTTTTATTGGTCAACCATGGAAACAGACTGCGTGAAGATGGTAAAGCACTGTCATAATTGTCAAGCACATGGTAATTTGAATCACTTACCACACACAGAGTTACACGGGCTGTCAGAGCCGTGGCCTTTCTCAGCATGGGGAATTGATATGATTGGTGAAATTCGACCGAATGCATAGAATGGGCATCGCTTTATAGTAGTGGCAGTAGATTACTTCTCGAAGTGGGTGGAAGCCGAATCATTCCGCAATGTTATAGCAAAACTGTTGGATAATATGACCCATAGCGTCACTATTTGTACAGATCATGGTGTTGTTGTACAAATCAACTATGTGACAAGGAAATTGCACTCTCATCATTTGTGATTAGATCACCATAGATGTATAAATGAAGAGAGGTCCATATGATTAGTTCCTGGATTGAGATGATATGAGACAGTATCAATCCCCGAAGGATTAATCATTAAATATCCCTAGCCGAAGTATTATCGAGACTGGACATCGATAATGCGGAATAGGCTAGTATTGCACTTGTGCGCGTTGTGAGGGCACAACGGCATAGTTCTCATATATATAAGTATTGGATACTTATGCAAGTGCGATAGGAGGTCGTGTTTCACCGATGGTACGGGAAACAGCTTCGCTCTGGATAGACCCCTCGGAATCCCATTGGTATTATGACTATGTGTCTATGGGAGGCCGAAATCGAGGTAGGTGTGTATAGTCTTAACCTGAGACTTGCATCGCTAATACTTGCGATAATCGGTAAACTCTGGTCTTGGTGGTACAGGGCTTTAACCGGTTCTGGGTACACCGCTTCTGGGTTTATCAGGGAGTCGTAGTGTATTGGGTGTGATGTCGAGACGGAAGTGTCACTTCAGTCATATTGGAGTAGATATCACGCAGGATATGGTACTAGTGCTCTTGAGTGTTGCGCAACCAATCGGGATATTGTGACCAGGTCATGTATATCCGATTATAGAGACTATGTTACCAGACATCCGATATGTGTTTCGGACGGGGCAGACACTTATCCAGCCCCAGCCCTAGCACGTGATTATCCGATACTGGGCCGATATACACAATACTACGGTATTCTACGCTTGATACAGATCTATATATTCCTGTAAGAATATTTCTGGAGAATTGGGTAGGCATGGCGCTTTGCTAGAAGCCAACCTTGTCTTGTAAATCGATATAAACGTAGTACGAGGTACTTACGTGTTCGGACAGTCCGACGATCGTATTTACTGCCAACATATCCGGAGATCTCATGGGTCGGTTCCCGAAGATTCACCGATGACGTATTACTCGCACTTAGATTAATCTGGGATTAATTAGAAGAGAGAGATAGAATTAATCTGGGATTAATTCGATGAGAGAGAAAATTAATCTGGGATTAATTGCGGAGATATTTTATCTGGGATAAAATATTAATTAAAGAGAGAGAACGATTAATTTGGAATTAATCGATAAAATAATATATTCGATATATTATTAGAAATTGGATTTTGACGCGGAATTAAAATTAGATTTTAATTCGGGCGAACGAATTAATTTAGAATTAATTCGTTAGCGACGTGAATAGTGAATTCGCTAGGCGTAATCACTTAATTACGACGCGACGAAAATTCGTTAATTTGGAATTAGCGAACCCGAGCCCGAGAGTGATTGCGAGCGCGTTCGCATTTCGAATTCGAACGCGGCACGCAAGTCACATCAAGCGTCAAATCGTTAGTCGCGTCAATCGTCAAATCAATTGTCACTTTGAGTGATGTGATATGACATGTTGTCACTTTATTAAAGTGACATGATGTGAATATAGGGACTTGTGTATATATATATTTTATTCATTTACTTGGTAAATGGAATAAAGATATAAGTATATATAAATCATTTTCTCTCTCTTGGTTTTTGTGTGGTTCACGGTTTTGGCAAAAATTAATAGCCAATCACGTGACTCTATTTTGCTTTTGGTTGTTCACGTTTTTGGTATTATTTTGTGACAAGATTTGGTGACCCACTTAGTCTTCTTTGGTCTTCACGTTTTAGACAAAATGGAGCCAAAACTTTCTCTCTTCTTCACGGTCTTGGACCGTTCTTCTTCTTCTTCTTGTTGTTGCGTTTTCTGCCGAAAATGGAGAAGCAAGATTTGATTTTGTTTCATAAACTTAGTGCTAGCACACTCTAGGAGTGATACAAGGTGATAGGGAAGTGAGTTTGTGAGCATGGAAGCTTGAAGCTTTGAGCTTCAATGGATCTTGCATGGCCGAATCTTGGACGCACAAAGATGATCAAAACCGAGCAACCCCTGCAGTTTTTGGAGACAAAACCGAGCATGATGGAGCACCAAAAACGCACCTTTGTTCTTCTTTCATCAAAACCGAAAATCAAAGTGAGTATATTCCGCACCTCCTTTGATGTGTTCATATGTGGTTTTTATGCATGTTTTGTGATCTTTGGGACTTGATTGAACTCCAACAATGGTATCTTGAGCTAGTTGATGCATAAAACCGAAATTAGGGTTCTTGAGTGAATTTGGGGCTTTTTGATTTTGGCTTGTTTATGACAAATTGATTGTTCAATAATGCTTATATATGATCTAATTTGATATATATGTAATCAATTTGACAAAAGAATCATTGGATTGATTTTCCCCAATTTGCAAATTTTTGTCAAAACTTTAATTTGGGTAAACTCGATTTAGGCATGATTTGGTTGAATTGTTTGATGCATTATGCTTGAATGAGGTTGAATTGAAGTTGTGCATGATCAATTTCAAGAAAATTGGATTAGATCAATTTTCCCCAATTCTTAGGTTGGATATGAAACTTGAAATTGGGCAAAATGTGTTTAAGCATGTTTTATTGAATTGGATGTTTAAGTATGCTTAGAACATGTTTAATTGAGATTGTGTGTGGTCAATTTCATGAAATTGGATTGGATTCATTTTTCCCCAAATTGGAGGCTTGGCCGAAAATGTAATAACCCTAATGTCTTGGTAATTTTGTTTTGTTTGATCATTGGATGACTTAAAACAATTGGTTAATGTTGTTTTGAAGTTCAATTGGATTGAATTTTGATTTGGAACATTTTTCCCTTTTAAAGTGGCTTGGCCGAATTTTAAAAGACATGAAATTCATTGTGATTTTGTTGTTTGATTCATTGGATGAGTTGAATTGATTTGGTAAATTATGATTGTGGATTCAATTGGATTGAAACCGAATCGAATTGAAAAACCCCTAATTGCCGAGACTTGAAAGCATGTTAATTGGGTTTGATTTTGATTGAATTGTGTTGGACACCATTTGGTTGTTAAAGTGCATGATTAATTAGGCTAATTGATATTTTAGAAATGTTAATTGGGTAATTGATTGTGTATTACACTTAGGTTAATTAATTGTGAAATTTGGAATTTTATGAGTTAATTAATTTGGGCTTAATTTTGGAAATTGGGCTTGTTAGGTTGTAATTGGGCTTTTGGGCTTTGTTGTAACAAAGTTGGGTTTAGGCAAAATTGGTTGGATCCAATTAGGCCCAAAACCGAATCCAAAAGGTCCAATTATGATTTAATGGACCTTAATTATTTAATTGGGCTTAATGGGCCAAAATTAATTTAAAGGCTTATGGGGTAACTCCCGGATTGGATTTTGGTTGTTCGGTTTGACCCGAGTTGATCAAAAGTCCACGCCTTAGAGAAATTAATTAAAAGCCCATTGGACTTTAATTAAATAAAACATTAGATGTTAATCGGGCTTTGAGACCCGTTGCGATTAAATTTGGAATTTAAGTCGTAAAGGTTCGTTAATAAAAGTGTAATATTTAATTTAGAATTAAATAATGAATTAGAATTAAATACGTATTAAATTGGATTTAATTATGTTATTTAATTTAATTCGTAGAAATTGTACTTTGAGTACGTGTTTGCAATACGAGTTTGACTCGAACAAAAATCAAATCTTTGTTTGAACATTGGATGATCACTAATATCAAGATTAATTAATTTGATTGATTGATTGATAACATGCTTGTATGAATACATGGTTGTGATGTTTGAATAATGTATATCGGATGGATATTAGTCGGGTTGGGCGATTTTGGAAATTGTAATAAATTTGATTTATTAAATTGGACCTGCGTGTCCAGCCTTATCTCCTATTTCTTTGTATTCTCTTCTCACCTATTCCCCTCCATGTAAAAGAGGTTTCTTTAGAAGTGTAGTGTAACGGGTAGAAATAATACAAGTGCTAGCGGGAGAGAGAAAGTGAGAGATTTGATCTAGGATCAATGTAAAATATCCATCCGCATATCATTATTATTTTATTTCATACTCGCTTTATTATGTGTTTAGAATGCATGCTTAAGGGTGTATGATGATGAGACCTTAACAAAGATAATTAAATTGGTAGCCAATTTGCACGCGAAAAACCCTCGTTAAATATCATGCGTTTTTCCTTCCATTGAGTGATTCTTACTCAAGATCCGAGATTGGCAGGGGTTGTTGGCCAAAGTCAAGCCCTTGTCCATCAAAGATGTGTTTTAATCACGAGGCTTTGTTCCATATCGGTGTCGTGTCCAAGTTGTGGTTTGTTGGCCAAAGTCAAGACCACTTCTTGTCCATTGACATTGATTACAAAGCTTCCATGTCAATGGGTCCGCGCTTGACTGGAATCATTAGGTTTGTTGTGCCAAAGCCAAGGCCTAGTTGATTCAGAGGAAAAAGGTTAGGGTATACATTCGATGTATAGGCATATATAAGATATATGTTTGGGACTTGGAAGTCCACCTACTGGATCTAGGAGTTGGATTAGATCTAATTGATCTTCGAGATCTACCTAGTTAATTATCATACAATTTGTTGGCCAAAGTCAAGATTGTGTGATATTTAACGGGATCCTAGCCCACTAGGAAACACGGTTTCCCGAGTACTCGACAGAGGGTTAGAGGCTCGACGAAAAATAGTGGGAGGCAAGTATTGAATTTGCAACATTCGTTCGAATACTCGCTAAACACGCTCATTTTATTTTATTTCGTCATTAGATTAAATATTAGTTAGACTAATATTTAAATTGTTGTTTTAATGAACAGTTGGACTGTATTATACTTGATTATATATAATTGGATTATATTAATCAATATATTTGAATTAATTAATTTCAGTTTACAGTTGATTTTATAATTGGATTATAGTAATCAATGTAATTGAGGTTAATTAATTTGGATTATATTTGATTATATAGTTGGACTATTATAATCATTATAATATATAAAGTACCACTAATCGTTGATTAAATAGTTGGACTATTGTAATCAAGATAAAATTGAAAAGTTGGATATTTAAAATATAATCTAGGATTAAAATATTTTAAATGATTTAATTTTCATATTGGGAATAAATAATAGGTTACTTTATTTGATAAAATAACTTATTATACCTTAAGCCCAAAATTAAGCAAGATAAGTAGAGCATAAAATCTTTGGAAGATTTTTGTGATGATGACTTTAATGCTTAATTTAATATACTTGTCATAAATCTAATTTTGGATTTAAGAAGTATTAAAATTGCAATTTATAATTCTTGGAGAATTAATTGACTATTCATGTAAAGTCAAAGTTTGCAATTGGGCATGTAGCACGAGGTGCACATTCCTTTCAATATTCTAAAAACCAAGGCTTGGCCTAAGGTTCCTAAAATATTGAAAAGGATAATTGACATATCCCAAAGTGACTACCATTTGGATATGGAAGACACAAGGAATTAAAGAAAGGGCGAGGCTCTAACTTTAAGATGTTGTCTTAGTTATGTTCACAGCTAGTATTGAAATTAGATTTTAAATACTTAGTGTGGTACATAAAATATATGTGTTGATATTCAGAATCTGCTTTGAGCAGGATACTGACTTCAAGATGAGATTGCTCTGCGAATCGGAAACGGGACGAAAGTCGCTGTTTCGACCGTAGATACCTAAGTTTAGGAACTAACCTGGGGTGTGTACTTAAATTAGGAACTGTTATAATGTAACTAGTTTGACTAGAAACATTATCTCTTTATCAGTGTTTAACCCACTGCGGGTGAACCTTTATATTCTAAAACACTAAAGTGTTTTATTATATAAAGATGATACTGAGATAAACACATTAGATGTGAATAACAGAATTTATATTTTGAATATATAATTAAAATCTCAAACATATAAATTGACAAATAAATAGCTTAAATTGATTTGATCAATAGAGACTTATTCGTGGCATTGTTGTCTAGGACACAATTTAACGAGACTCGTATATCCACACTTTTGAAGAGTGGATACTAGGACTGATTTGACTATTCAAATAAGGTCTGCGAATCTATTTTATTAGGTAAAGTACCTAAAATACTATTTACTTGGTAATAGTGTAAATGCCACCGATCTGTTAGCCCTATTCATGGTGAAGTAAGTGGGCCCATATCTAGCTAGGCTAGATGTGAACATGAATATTTCGTGACCTTAACGGATGTGGCATCACGTTATGGTTATGTGTTTCTTTTGAAGAACACAAATCAGAAACTTTGAAGTTTCGACACGAAATTAATAAACAGATCGGCTATAGTATTATTCCGCCACGGTAAGACCATAATGGAAAATACTTTAGCAGTAAGTTTCTCGTATACTTGAAAGAGTATAGTATTCTTTCAATGAGGACTCCTCTTGGAACACGTCATTTTGACGGTGTGTCCGAACAGGATTAACCGAATTTTGTTAGACATAATAAGGTTAATCATGAGTCGCTTTAAGCTATCATTTCCTTCAATAGGATATGTACTAACAGTGCAAAACTTATTTAGAATAAGGTTCCATAATAATCTGTTTGACAGATATCATATTAGATATGAACGGGAAAGAAACGAGGTTTCTCATTCCTGACAATTTGGGTATGCTAGGCATAACGTTTGGATTATACCAAACTAAGGACCCAAATTGGATAAGTGCCAATATAGGTCATCCTAGGGATACCATAAGTATTGTACTTAACACCTCACTAGAGAACAATTAGATTGTTGCTCTCCATGCGGTTTTCCTGAGAGGAATACCGATATGCAGTGGCAAGTGGGAGGATAGTATAACTCGATGAAAATCGAAGTAATACTGTTCTAGGCACTGAATCTTAATGGAACATATATAGTTCATCAAGGATGAAACTATACCATTAATCTTCGAATACACAAGAACAAAGGAAGTGATACGAGGTATCGACTCCCTATTATGACAAAGTGTCATGAATCCGAAATGGATTCCATGTATGTCAATATGTTTGGATTGAAGCAAGCATAAGGTTCTTGGAACTGACGTTTTGAAATAATCAAAATAGTTTATGATTTGACTCAAAACGAAATAATTCTTGTGTATATAAGGAGGTTAGTGGGAGAGGGCACTGACAATGAAATTCCCATAAAACACTCGGTGAAAGCTTGGCTTTCATAAGAAATTCTCCGTAGAATTCTGGGAGTAACAACCTTTATTCAAGGAATAAAGATCTACTGGACTAGATTTGGAGTTGGTAACACTCTCTGAGAAATTGTACATTTAAGATGTACTTATATTGGTGTCTCATACGCTTTGAGCATATGGAGTCACAATCGGGTCAATCCAAGTGATAGTCACTGGATTGAAGATTAAGAACATATGTTAGTATCTGAGAGAACTAAAGATGTTGTCTTAAACTATGGAGATGGAGAACTTGAAGTGACTGGGATCACTGCTGCAAGTTTCCAAACCGGTAAATACTGCGGTACTATAAAGTTTGAACACCGGTGCAGTGAGCTGGAAATATTCCGAGCAAGATAACTGTTGCCGAATTAACAACAATACGGATTATTGCTGCAGCTAAGGCAGCAATAGAAGCCATTTGGATCGATAATAAATCTAATTAGATTAGATACAGTTCTGTTAGCAGCTGAGCTAGGCGTCAGCACAGGCTAAAGAATTAAAGGTCTCATCGACGATCCAGATATATACTTCTATATCATCTGATTCGTTCGGATCATACATCGTGGCGATGTGATGATCGTGTAAATCGCGTCAGACGATAATTAAGCAAATCCGCTGACGAAAACCTTTCCTCAACAATTTGAGCGAATTGTACATAGTTCGGGTGTTAGACACTCGAGTGACTGGCTATGTGCCAAGTGGGAGATTGTTGGATAATATGACCCATAGCGTCACTATTTGTACAGATCATGGTGTTGTTGTACAAATCAACTATGTGACAAGGAAATTGCACTCTCATCATTTGTGATTAGATCACCATAGATGTATAAATGAAGAGAGGTCCATATGATTAGTTCCTGGATTGAGATGATATGAGACAGTATCAATCCCCGAAGGATTAATCATTAAATATCCCTAGCCGAAGTATTATCGAGACTGGACATCGATAATGCGGAATAGGCTAGTATTGCACTTGTGCGCGTTGTGAGGGCACAACGGCATAGTTCTCATATATATAAGTATTGGATACTTATGCAAGTGCGATAGGAGGTCGTGTTTCACCGATGGTACGGGAAACAGCTTCGCTCTGGATAGACCCCTCGGAATCCCATTGGTATTATGACTATGTGTCTATGGGAGGCCGAATCGAGGTAGGTGTGTATAGTCTTAACCTGAGACTTGCATCGCTAATACTTGCGATAATCGGTAAACTCTGGTCTTGGTGGTACAGGGCTTTAACCGGTTCTGGGTACACCGCTTCTGGGTTTATCAGGGAGTCGTAGTGTATTGGGTGTGATGTCGAGACGGAAGTGTCACTTCAGTCATATTGGAGTAGATATCACGCAGGATATGGTACTAGTGCTCTTGAGTGTTGCGCAACCAATCGGGATATTGTGACCAGGTCATGTATATCCGATTATAGAGACTATGTTACCAGACATCCGATATGTGTTTCGGACGGGGCAGACACTTATCCAGCCCCAGCCCTAGCACGTGATTATCCGATACTGGGCCGATATACACAATACTACGGTATTCTACGCTTGATACAGATCTATATATTCCTGTAAGAATATTTCTGGAGAATTGGGTAGGCATGGCGCTTTGCTAGAAGCCAACCTTGTCTTGTAAATCGATATAAACGTAGTACGAGGTACTTACGTGTTCGGACAGTCCGACGATCGTATTTACTGCCAACATATCCGGAGATCTCATGGGTCGGTTCCCGAAGATTCACCGATGACGTATTACTCGCACTTAGATTAATCTGGGATTAATTAGAAGAGAGAGATAGAATTAATCTGGGATTAATTCGATGAGAGAGAAAATTAATCTGGGATTAATTGCGGAGATATTTTATCTGGGATAAAATATTAATTAAAGAGAGAGAACGATTAATTTGGAATTAATCGATAAAATAATATATTCGATATATTATTAGAAATTGGATTTTGACGCGGAATTAAAATTAGATTTTAATTCGGGCGAACGAATTAATTTAGAATTAATTCGTTAGCGACGTGAATAGTGAATTCGCTAGGCGTAATCACTTAATTACGACGCGACGGAAAATTCGTTAATTTGGAATTAGCGAACCCGAGCCCGAGAGTGATTGCGAGCGCGTTCGCATTTCGAATTCGAACGCGGCACGCAAGTCACATCAAGCGTCAAATCGTTAGTCGCGTCAATCGTCAAATCAATTGTCACTTTGAGTGATGTGATATGACATGTTGTCACTTTATTAAAGTGACATGATGTGAATATAGGGACTTGTGTATATATATATTTTATTCATTTACTTGGTAAATGGAATAAAGATATAAGTATATATAAATCATTTTCTCTCTCTTGGTTTTTGTGTGGTTCACGGTTTTGGCAAAAATTAATAGCCAATCACGTGACTCTATTTTGCTTTTGGTTGTTCACGTTTTTGGTATTATTTTGTGACAAGATTTGGTGACCCACTGAGTCTTCTTTGGTCTTCACGTTTTAGACAAAATGGAGCCAAAACTTTCTCTCTTCTTCACGGTCTTGGACCGTTCTTCTTCTTCTTCTTGTTGTTGCGTTTTCTGCCGAAAATGGAGAAGCAAGATTTGATTTTGTTTCATAAACTTAGTGCTAGCACACTCTAGGAGTGATACAAAGGTGATAGGGAAGTGAGTTTGTGAGCATGGAAGCTTGAAGCTTTGAGCTTCAATGGATCTTGCATGGCCGAATCTTGGACGCACAAAGATGATCAAAACCGAGCAACCCCTGCAGTTTTTGGAGACAAAACCGAGCATGATGGAGCACCAAAAACGCACCTTTGTTCTTCTTTCATCAAAACCGAAAATCAAAGTGAGTATATTCCGCACCTCCTTTGATGTGTTCATATGTGGTTTTTATGCATGTTTTGTGATCTTTGGGACATGATTGAACTCCAACAAAAACAGATGGCAAAGTTTATAGCTCGGAACCTCATTTGTCGGTATGGTATGCCGCATAATGTAGTGACAGACAATGGAGTTCAGTTTCAAGGAGAGACGAAGGCAATGTTGCAGAGGTACGGGATAGGCCACCACAAGTCATCACCGTACAGGCCGCAGGCAAATGGGGCAGTTGAGGCAGCCAGTAAGACCATAAAGACGATTTTAGCCAAGATGACAGAGAACTGCAGAGATTGGGCCGAGAAACTACCATATGCTCTGTGGGTGTACAGAACATCAGTAAGGACAGCAACAGGGGCCACACCTTACTCTTTGGTCTATGGAATGGAAGCAATGTTACCAGTAGATGTGGAAATACAGTCTATGAGGGTATTAGCAGAGACAGAATTAGCGGAACATGAGTGGGTCGCACAGAGGTTTGATCAGTTAGCACTATTGGATGAGAAGAGAACTAAGTCTTTGTATCACATGCAGTTGTATAAGAAGAGACTAGCTCGAGCATTCAACAAGAAAGCACGTCCCACCAAGATCAGAAAAGGTGATTTGGTACTTAAGTAGTCGAGGCCGTCGACGACAGATCCGAGAGGAAAATTCAGACCAAACTGGGAAGGACCTTACATAGTGCAGAAGGTAATGGGAAATGGAGCAGTGAAGCTATCAGACTTGGAGGGGAACGAGTTCACCGAGCCGATCAACGTAGACAGATTGAAGAAGTACTTTGTCTGAGGGAGAGAAGACCGAGCAGTCACCACGGGAATTAGCAGAAGACCTAACCCAACAAAATAAGAAAATCATTCATGCATACACGTAACATTGCATTCTCTTCGTGTTTGTTTTTGTTTTGTGTTCGCAGGTTCGAAGAAAGGAGAAAGCGGAAGAAATGAGCGAAGCAGCGTCAGCGCAATTTCAGTTTTTGGGATGAGTCCCGAGGGACGAGGCCCATATCAGCTTGGGGGAGAGGCCCATATCATGTCGGCTCAGGGGCGAGGCCCATATCAGCTTGAGGGCGAGGCCCCCGTTGTCAGTTGTAGTTCCAGGTCGAGGTGCCCAGGGTCGAGGTACCCACTACATCATTAGTTCGAGGGCGAGGTCCCTATGGTCAGCGGTGTTGGGTCGAGTTGCCCAGGGTCGAGGTGCCCCCGTTGTTAGTTGTAGTTCCGGGTCGAGGTGCCCACTACATCATCAGTTCGAGGGCGAGGTCCCTATGGTCAGCCGTGATGGGTCGAGGTGCCCAGGGTCGAGGTGCCCCCTTTGTTAGTTGTAGTTCCGGGTCGAGGTGCCCACTACATCATCAGTTCGAGGGCGAGGTCCCTATTGTCAGCAGTATTGGGTCGAGGTGCCCAGGGTCGAGGTGCCCCCGTTGTCGGTTGTAGTTATTAGGATGCGTCCCAGGATCGAGGTCCACTGCAGCACCAACTCAGCTCGAGGCAGCAGCCGAGCCAGGTAAGTGAAAATACATTGCATAACTTTGATAGGATTGTTCAAAGCCACACACTGCACAGGTCCCATCAAAGTGGGGGCGACTGTAGGCATTGCATTTTCGCATATGAAACCCGATGATGAGTCTCAGTTGGAGGCACTACCTTTTTAGCTAAGGATATTGCGGGAAACGGAGGTCGGAAGGGGAAATTCAGAATAAGTACGTCATCAAGTTCATTTCACAAGTTCACTGTCTTCGTTAGTGCTGCGTTCATTACTTCGTTCGAACGTCAGGCAGATTGCGGACGTTCGTGTAGCGTTCGAATGGGCGTTCGAATGGAGTCGGTATTTCTGATTTTGCTGCTAGCCTCACACCCCAGCCCAATTAGCCCCCCAAAGCCCATAAAACACATCCCAATTAATAAAACACATTTAAAACACATGGGAAATTAAATTAAATATTAAATAAAATAATTAAACCATTTACCAATTAAATAAAACATAAAATATAATCACACCTAATAAAGATAAATCAAATATATTATATACCAAACTTAACAAATATCATGCCTAATTAAAATCAATCATAACAAATTAAATATTTTGCATTCCTAATCTAGCCAAGATTTGTCCCCCCTCAATCTAATCCTTTCCTTCTTGAATACCAAATTAAATCCTCCTTTTAATGCCAAAATCCCTTCCTTGTGAGACAAGGTGAAGCCCTAGCCTTTCTCTATATAAACCACACCTCTCCAAGGCATTCATCTCTCCGAATTTACGCCCATCACAAGAAAAAAGAAGCAAAGAATTTCCAACCCCCCTCTCCAAGCTCTCCATTCACGTATATCACACAAAAAATATAACAAATTTCTCTTCATCTCCTTCCCTCACATCACCGAAAAATACATCAATACAGCAGCCCTTCGCACGTCAAAAAACACAGCCCCATAAGCCTTCCTATATCACTGAAACAACAACCCACAAAAATCCTCAAAACAGTAACATAAAAACTGCATTCATAATCCTTAAAATAATCACACAAGACTACACTAAAAACTCACAAAAAACTCGGAACAGTCCGTGGAAACGTCAAAACAGGTGACCTGAACAGTGAGCAGCAAAACAGAGGCCAAACAGTAGCAGAACGAAGTTCGAACAGCAAGCAAAACAGCAAAATAGTGAGCTAGGACGCTAAACCAGTGAACCGGAGAAGTTGAGGAGCTGTACCCTTTCCGACGTCCGTGAAACGCAAGCCTGAAATTTGGCAAAAAGGTTAGACCTGAGGGTATTTTTCACCCTCATTTTTTTGTTTTTTTTTTATTTGTATTATTTATTGAGTATTGTTGGCATGATTGTCATGTTGAAATGCATGTTGTGGCCCTTGAGTAGATAAATATGCATGAATTATGTGATGTTGTATGTTGTGGCTGTGGAATAAAATGAGAGATGTGTCAACTCTCGCGGTATATCGGATGGAAACCCGGACATAAATTTCATAGCCGATTCCGAATGGACGGTAGTATGATCTGTACTCGGGATACAACTCCACGTACCGCTTGAGTAAACGACACCCTCTTTTGTTTTGTGTTGCTTTGGTTTATTTATTTTTCGTCACTTGAATTCTGCATGTTGCTTATTTATGTATGATTCAATCGAGCACATGGGCTTAGTAAGTGGAATGAAAGATCCCCTATGGGGAGGGGTTAAAGCCCTTTACCACGATGCTTTGCCGCGCCGGTTGATGTGTGTTCGGTTAAATGTAAGATACGTTCGATCGGGCATACTACGTTTGATATTATTGTTTTTAATTCTTTGTTTGCATGATTCAATTGAGCGCATGGGCTTAGTAAGTGGAATGAAAGATCCCCTATGGGGAGGGGTTAAAGCCCTTTACCACGATGCTTTGCGCACCGGTTGATGTGTGTTCGGTTGAATGCAAGATACGTTCAATCGGGCATACTACGTTTGATATTATTGTTTTTAATTCTTTGTTTGCATGATTCAATCGAGCGCATGGGCTTAGTAAGTGCAATGTAAGATCCCCTATTGGGAGGGGTAAAGCCCTTTATCACGATGCTTTGCCTCGCCGGTTGATGTGTGTTCGGTTGAATGTAAGATACGTTTAACCAGACATACTGAGCTTGACATTCTTGTATTTATTCTTTGTGTTGCATGCATCAGGTATGGTTCCGTTCGAACGCGTTCTCGAACGCTACACGAACGCGAACCTTCTGTTTACCGTTCGAATGCGTTCTCAAACGCTACGCGAATGCACACGCACTTTCTTAGTCTTATCATGCATCAGGTTTGGTTCCGTTCGAACGCGTTCTCGAACGCTATACGAACGCGAACCTTCTGTTTACCGTTCGAACGCGTTTTCAAACGCTACGCGAACGCGCACCCACTGAACTAAGTCCTTTTTATCAGATTTCATACATAGTTTTCCTAGTAGCTATCCCCACATGTATGAATACAATGTGTTTAATGTATTACAATTCATATACCTATGTCATGATAACATTTGAGTATTATTTTTTGTGGTATATCGGATGGAAACCCAGACATAAATTTCGTAGCAGATTCCGAATGGACGGTAGTACGGTCTGTACTTGGGATACAATTCCACGTACCACTTGAGAAGGTGCTCACATGTGTGCTTGTGTGGTTAGTATGTGTGCTTGTGTTTTCTTGAATATAATATGCCAGTGAAGTTGTATGTTTGTCGCTCCTTTGATGTACTTTCAAGCATGCAATCTTAGATGTGAAATATATGTAAACTTAGGTGTAAGTTTTATTTTGTACATGTGAATTTAGAAACATGATACTCTTGGAAATAAGTGCTACTTAAGCCTCATTAAATTATTACATAAATCTTTTCATTACAAGTGGCATAAGTAAGGGACCATTCCGAACTCAACGGTTTGAGGTCTTCCCTTGCGAGGGGTGAGTGCGGCCTTAATTCTCATTTTCTCGATTCACAACGGGTGGCGACTCCATTATTCTCCGGTTTAGTCCCCCGTGGCTAATCCGTACTCCCGACCGGACCGCGAGCCCGTGATATCATGCGTCGCCCAGTTTCTGTGTCCCACACTTATATATGTCAATACATCGAATATATTACCTAACCTTTTTCCTCTGAATCAACTAAGCCTTGGCTTTGGCACAACAAACTTAATGATCCCAGTTAAGCGGAACCCATTGACATGGAAAGCTTCGTAATCAATGTCGATGGACAAGAAGTGATCTTGACTTTGGCCAACAAATCACGACTTGGACAAGACACCGATATGGAACAAAAATCTCATGATTAAAACACATCCGCAATTGACAAAGGTCTTGACTTTGGCCAACAAACCAATGCCAACTTTGGATCTTGAGTGAGAATCACTCAATGGAAGGAAAAACGCTTAATATGTTTTTGAGGGTTTTTCACGTGCAAATTGGCAACCAATTTATTATCTTTGTTAAGGTCTCATCATCATACACCCTTAACACATGCATTCTAAATACATAATAAAGCGCGTATAAATAAATAAATTAATAATGATATACGGATGGATATCTCACAAATTATTCCTAGAACAAATCACTAAATTTCCTCTCCCCGGCTAGAACTATTCTAACTTCCACCCAATTACATAATACAATAAAGAAACCTCATTTACATTGAGGGGAAAAGGTGAGAAGAGAAATACAATGAGAAAGGAGATAAAAGGTTGGACACGTAGGTCCAATTTAATAAATTCTAAACTTATTACAACAATTTCCAAAACTGCCATTGCCCTTCTAATATCCATCCGATATACATTATTCATACAACACATTCATGTATTCATACAAATCATGTTATTCAATCAATTTAATTAATCTTTGAATTAATGACCATATAATGTTCATACAACGATTTGATTTGCGTGAGTCAAACTCGTTTAAGAATAAATACTCAAAGTAAGTATTCTTGAATTATATTGAACTACAACTTTAAATACAATTTATTTGTATTCAATACTAATTCCAATTTAATTCCAAATTAAATATTTACACTTATTTACAAGCCTCAAAGACTTGGATTCCAAATCCAATCTCAATGGGTCTCAAAGGCCCAATAACATCCAATGTCATTTTAATTAAAGTCCAATGGGCTTTTAATTAATTCTTAAGGCATGGGCTTTGGGCATAATGGGTCAAACCCAAAATGCCAAGGCCCAATAGGAATCACCTTATTGCCTACAAATTAATTTAGGCCCAATTAAATTCTTTAAAGGGCCAAGTGATGTATTTGGACTTTATGGAATTAGTTTTGGGCCCAATTGGATCCAATCCAAATGTCCAAAACCAAACTTAGTCAAAACAAGCCCATTAAGCCCAAATACACACTTTTAGCCCATTACATAATTAAAGGCTTATTAACATAATTATAATATTCTAAATATCACAATTATTTTAATTAAAGTGTATTAGCCATGATTAATTAATTAAACTCAATATTTCCAAAATACCAATTAACTTAATTAATCATGCTTAATCCATCAATTCATGCTTAACACAAATTGAAGCCAAAACACATCATTTCATGCTCAACATAAATTGAATCCTAAATTCATCATTTCATGCTCAACATGCTCTTTGATTTAACATAAACATTATTGACTTTGATTCTAATCTAATCAAACCAACAATCAACATTTAAACATGCATTTAAACACATCATTCCATGTTACAAAAATCAAAAAACTGCAGTCCCATGCACTGCAACTTTCGGCCTCACTAAAAAAAAATTAATTTTTGATTCATTTGATTTGTTTCAAATCTAATCATGCATAACTCTAAGTTATCATATTCTAAGCATGCTCAAAGCATCAATTTAAAGAAATCATGCTCAAAACACAAAAGCCCCAAATTTTAATCTCATGAACCCTAAAATTTTCATGCTTAAACCTGGCTATTGATACCATTGTTAGTGTTCCTAGAACATGCCAAGGATCTAATAAGCAAGAAAAGGTGTTCATAAATTCATTATAAGTTGCGGAATTACTTACATGGAATGGATTTGAGCTTTTAAAATTTTTGAGAAAAAGATCTCCAAGATCCTTCCTTTGTTGATTCCAAGCTTTGAGTTGGATTCCAAGATCCTTCCTTTGATGATTCCAAGCTTTGAGTTGTTTGAATGAAGATCTCCAAGATCCTTCCTTTGATGATTCCAAGCTTTGAGTTGGTTTCCCTATCACCTTAGTTGATTCCATGAAGTGCTAGCTTTGTTGATTTTGCAACAAAATCAAAGAGAAGAGATGATGAAGCTCACGCCCATATGAGATGATTTTAGGGTTTCCATTTTGTTCCAAGTGTTGTATTTTGTGTGATGCATACATAAAATGAGAGAGAGAGAAGGGTTTTGGTAAAAGCCAATTTACCCTTTTCACCTAAACAAGGTGGTTGGGTAAATGGTTTTGCCAAAACCATTCCAAGGTAGTTGGATGGTGGGTGGCTTGGCATAAATGCCAACTACCCTCCCAACTACCACATGTGAAGTGGGCCCCACATTTGAATTCAAAATTCAAATGTCTCTACGAACATTTGTCGCGGCTTGATTTCGTTTAATCCGATTAAATGAACTTTCGTCGCTAAATAATTAAATCTAATTTAATTAAATGATGATGCCTCGCAAATATATTACGAACGTCGTTTATGAATTAATTCTAAATTAATTCGTTCGTTCGTATTAAAGTCCGACTTTAATTTCGTAACGAAATCCAATTCATATTAATATATCCGATATATTAATTTTAGCCCATACGAATAAATTAAATAGAAAAATCAAATTTAACTATTAAATTTATTTTACCGATTAATTCCAAATTAATCACGTTCTCTCTTTTTCGAACACATTTAATCCCAGATTAAATAATACCTCAATTAATCCCAGATTAATTTTCTCCATCTTAATTAATCCCAGATTAATTCTCTCTCTTAATTAATCCCATATTAATTCTAATTTAAATCAACTGTCATCGGTGAATCTTTGGGAAGCGACCCAAGAGATCCCTGGATATGTTGGCAGTAAATACGGTCATTGAATTATCCGAATACGTGCGTACCTCGTACCACGTGCTTACCGATTTACAAGACATGGTTGGCTTCTAGCAAAGCACCGTGCCTACCCAATTCTCCAGAAATATTCTTACTGGAATATATAATCTATGTCAGGCGTAGTATATGTAGTATTGCGTATAGCGATCCAGTATCGAATTGTCACGTGCTAGGCCTGGGGCTGGAATGTGTCTGCCCCGTACGAAGCACATGTCGGATGTCTGGTAACTAGTCTCTATTATCGGATATACATGACCTAGTCATAATATCCCGATGACTGCAGTACTTGAGAGCACTAGTACCGTATCCTACGTGACATCATCTCCACTATGGCTGGAGTGATACTTCCGTCTTGACATCACACCCAATACACTACGATTCTCAATATACCAAGCAGAGGCGTACACAGAACTGGTTAAAGCCCTGGACGACCAAAACTAAAGCATACCGATCGTCGTAAGTATTAGCGATGCAAGTCTCAGGTTAAGACCAAATACACCTACCCTGATTTCGGACTTCCATAGACACATAGTCATACTACTAATGGAATTCCGAGGGGTCTATCCAGAGCGAAGCTATTTTCCGTACCATCGGTAAAACACAACCTCCTATCACACTTGCATGAGTATCCTATACCCAAATATATGAGAACTATACCGTTATGATCTCACATAAAGCGCTCAATTATAATACTAGTCTATTCCACATTATCGATGTCCAATCTCGATAATACTACGACTAGGGATATTTAATGATTAATCCTTCGAGGACCGATACTGTCTCATATCATCTCAATCCAGGAACTAATCATAGGGACCTCCTATCATTTATACATCTAGGTGATCTAATCACAAATGATAAGAGTGCAATCTCCTTGTCACATAGTTAATTTGTACAACAACACCATGATCTGTATAAATATTGACGCTATGGGTCATAACTGTCCAACAGATAGAACTGATTGGACACACCCCACTTCTTATAGCATAGGCATACACCTCTTTAGGGAAGATGATAGTCTTAAGGCACAAGTTGAGCTATTGACTAAAGAGTTAGGAGCCTTAAAACCCAGAAACATTAAGACTATGCATGCAGTAGCCCAGTTAGAACCTCAAGGGGTATGCTTTGTGTGTAAGAGGATTGAACACTACCCTAAGAGTGTCCTATATATGGTGCTATGAGGGAGACATATGAGGAATAATGTAACACCTTAGGGATGTACAAGAAGCCATACATACCTTATTCAGATACTTACAATCCCAATTGGCGGAACCATCCCAATTTTAGTTGGAAATAAGAGTCTAAATAGTTCACCCAGCAACCACAAACTAAAGGTTATAGTGCTCGCCAATATCCCACAAATGCCATTCCTAGGAATTCTTTAGAGGATACTGTGCAAGCATTTGTAGAGGCCCATAAAAAAATTGTAGAGGCCCAAAGCAAAACCAATCAAAGGTTTGAGTCATTGATATCTCAGGTAATTGAAGATAATAAGGAGATAAATAGTCAAGTCTCTAAGTTGACTAATGTCCTGAGTGTGCATGAACAATGAAAATTCCCATCTCAGAGTCAACCTAATCCACAAGGGCAACACATGACACAGACTGATCATGAGGCAGTCAATATAAAAGGTGTTAATGCTATATTCACTATGAGTGGTAATGAGGTAGGCTTACAGAACACTTCCAACATTGTAGGTGCCCCCAAAGATAGTAGTACAAATACCTCTCATGCAAAACAAGAGACACATTTCCCAGTTAGTGTACCTTTCCCTCAAGCACTTAGGCCCACATCGAGAGCTCCAAACCCAAATGGTGAGATCCTATAACATCTTAAGCGGGTAAAAATCAACATTTGTTTATTACATGTGATAAAACAAGTTCCCACTTATGCGAAGGTTTTGAAGGATCTATGAACTATAAAGAGGAAGCATAATGTGAAAAGACTACATTTTTAACAGAACATGCTAGTGCAGTAATTGAACAGAGGAGTCCACCAAAGTGCAAAGATCCAGGAAGTCCCACCATTACCTGCCACATTGGCATATATGAGTTTGGTCAAGCTTTATTAGATTTAGGTGCTAGTGTTAATCTCATACTATATTCGATCTATGTGCAGTTAGGGCTTGGTGAGATTAAACATATATCTGTAGTTTTACAATTAGCTGACCGACCCATTAGAACACCGCGGGGAGTAGTTGAGGATGTTTTAGTTCAAATTGATAAATTCTACTACCATGTTGACTTCTTGATTTTACATACACAATCTGTGGTTGACACTGAGTCGAAATTTCCATTTATCTTTGGTAGACCTTTTCTAGCTACAGCTAATGCACTTATTAATTGCAGGAATGGTCTCATGAAGTTTACATTTGGAAACATGACACTTGATGAGCGGAAAATATATCAATATTTACCGCCCCTTTTACTTAATATTTTGTTTAGTTTCTCGGGTTTGATGAACGTTTTGAAGTGGTTTAGTTTATTTTGCAGATAAAATAATATTGGGACACAATGAAATCATTTAGGACGAAATGTGGGTCAAATAAGGGCAAAAATTGGACTTGACATATTAATTTTGGAGATTGGAAACTTGAAATGGCGTTTTAACGAAGTGCAGTTTTGGAAATTCCAGTTTTGTGCATCTGTCGTATTTTGCGTATAACTATTTACTCCGATATCGGATTGAGCTGATTCAAGTTCCAGATTAAAGAAGAATCAAAGATATACAACTTTGAAAGACAAAATAATTTCGAATTCTGAAGATATCATGCCCGAAATTGATGAACCATCCAAAAGTGTGTTGTGTGTAATTATTAAAGTCACTTTCAATAATTTTCAATGCAAAAAATAAATTAATAAATAAATAATAAAAATTATCAAATCATCACCAAACATGATAAGAGATTAGTGGAGCAATTAATAATGGATTTGGTGGAGCAATTAGTGGAGCAATAATAATGGATTTGGTTGATGATTTGATGGAGGCAAAATTTTGCCTATAAATACCAAGCCATTTCATTTGTAAAATTCATACTTTCTTCTAAGGAATTCCTTAAGAATAATAAGAAGATTGTATCTTGTTTGTTTATTTATAGCTTTTAGTAATTAATTTCCTCTTTCGCACTTTCTTTTCTTTACTTTTCAGTTTTTACTTTCCGCAATTTACTTTTACGCACAATACTTTTCTTTCTTTAATTTTCAGTTTTTACTTTTCAGTAATGAGGAGGTAACTCCCATTTGCTGGGGTAAAAGGTAAAAATTTTATTACTGATATTTAGATTAATCTCCCTTAATTATAATATATAAACTAGATAAAACCTGACTTAACGAGGATACCACCATATTGGTCGGTTGGTTTTTATTTAAATTGATTTTAACCTGACTAAACTGGATACCGCCTGATTGGTCGGTTGGTAATTAATTATTAATTTGACTTAATCTGGATACCGCCTATATGGCTGGTTGGTAATTATCATGCAAAGTTAATAAATTATATTAAGGAAGATATCTAAAATAGAAGTAATAAAAGTGGATCCTTTTATCTCAGCATTTTCTTTTATTGTACTTTTACCTTATTTACTTTTCAGCAATTTACTTTTCAGCAATTTACTTTCAGCAATTTACTTTCAGTATTTACTTTTCAGTAATTTGCTTTCAGCATTTACTTTTCAGCATTTAATTTTCAGTATTTAATTTCAGCATTTACTTTCCGTCATTTACTTTTCAGCAATTTACTTTTCAGCATTTTTACTTTATGTCTTTTACTTTAAATTCTTTACTAGCCCTAGTTATGTGTTAATTATCTGGGGTTGTGATGAATTCTAATATCACCGGTTTATAAGGGGTTATTTTATAGTTTGGGTAATTTAAAGGTTTACTTATTAAGTCTTAAGCTTAATGCTTCTTGTTGTCTGATCACCAATAAGATTGATCTGGTAAATCTAAAATGAACTAGACATAGGGATTTTAGGTTTCACCTTTAGACTTAATAGCCCACGATCTTCCTTGAGGATAGATAACCCTTTAATAGATTTCCTTACAGGATAGACATATACCTGTCGGGCGGGGGTAGCCATAATTGGAACTTAAACTTAATGAATCCAGATAATTTGGTTGACATAGACATATGGTTCAATTGGGTTAAACTGGGTATTTACGTCTGACCATCGATAGAGGCTTTTGCATAATTTCGTGTTCCAGGTTAGTAAACTGATTTATTACACAAACAGAAAATAATCACTTCATCTTTTAAAAGATATTAGAATGATTAACAACCCTAGATCTTTGTGTCTTTTGTTATTTTCCTTAGTATTTTCTTTTGTCTTTTCATTTATTTATTTATTTAGCAAATCTACAATCAACCAAATCAATCAAGCAATCATTCTCTTCTCCCTCAATTAGATATCTGTAAATAAATAGATTCAATAATTAATAACAACAGTAGGAATTAATTCCTCGTGGGATCGATATTTTTATACTACTTGAACGATACGTGCGCTTGCGTTATACGCGTGTGTTTACGCCGGTCAACACTGGAAGTGAATATCTTCCATATTGAGAAACAACCACGAGAAGATGATGATTGCCATTACATATACATGCTAGACACAGTCTTACCTGTAACAACCTCTGCTCACCATACAACTAACTCTCATGAGCTGGACCTGATCCCAAAGAACTGTAAAATGAGGAAAATGAGAGTTAGTGCCCATTTGAAGATGATACATGGGATGTTAAAAAGGAGATTGAACCAACTTTTACATATGTGTAGTCTACAATCTCAACCACCAGACCCTGGGGGATCAATAGAAAAAATACTGCAGCCAGCCAAAAATTCATTTTCATGCCTTAATCACCAGGAGATACCGAAGAATGAAGCATTTGGGACTACTTGGTCCACTACATGGAAGCCACCATGAAAACATTGGTTGTTACGTCTAGCTGAAGACGTTAAACTTAGCGCTAGCGGGGAGACAACCCTAGCATATGCATTTATTTTACTGATTTTATTTATTTATTTAATTCAGTTTCATTTTTATTTTATGCTAATTGTATTTTTATTATTTGCATGAGTATTTATACAGGTGTTAAGGCAACCTACACAGCCACACAACTACAGTCTTACCAGCAAGAGGCTTATCAACTCCACGCCTGGTAGTGTTGTTCTTTAATCCTTTCTCTTTATATTTATCTTACATTGAGGACAATGCAAGTTTTAAGTGTGGGGGTGTATGCATGCGCATGATAATACCTGTGATAATACCTATTATTAAAATATATATATAAAAAACAAGAAATTTTTGTTTAAAATTTTTGTTTTGTTTTGTTTGTTTTTAGCCCTTAATAGTAAACATATGTCTAATGATGAGTATTGTTTGCTTTAGGGTGAAATGTTAGAAATGGTAAGTTCTTTAAGGTACTTGTATCTGATGCATTGAGTAATTGATCTAGGTTAGACTCGTAAGCACTTAACTATAGGTTTTTAGCAGTCAAAGCCTATGTAGTTAGCAAGGTGACTAGTTGAAGAAATTGCATGTTGATGAATGACTGTTTTCTTAGATGTCTATCCTGATTTTATAGGGTTATGATGTATGGTATTGTAAAAAGAAAATGAAAAAGTCTCGAGAGAAATAAATTAAACCACCTATAACCGATAAGCGTGAAGCTACCCTTAGGCGAGTGTTAGGACCACCATAAGGAGAAATGCTACCTTAAAGGGTAGGTGTATTAAAAAGGAAAAAAGAAAAGAAAAGAAAAGAAAAAGTTCAAAAAGAAAAAAAAAAGAAACAATAAAAGAAAAAAACCATACCATACTGAACACATTAAGGCAATTACAGAGCATAATCGAGATATCTAGGTTGGTTTGACCCTTGGTTTTGGAATACGATCGAATTCTTATGACCTATAAGACTAGCACATGTCGTATATTGGAATTGGAGTTCCAATGGTTTAACCCGATGTATCATGATTTTTGGAAAATCGTATAGACATGTGGGTATCCAATGAAGCGAATACTGAATGACTAATAGGTGATTCCTAATAGTTGGAAGTACACACCACCTTCAATCGAAATCTCCTCGAGTCAAGTAGCATATGTAATCCTTTGACTATAGGATATCATTGATTTTATGTGAGATCCTCTACACTTTGATGCTATGTATGTCAGAAACCTTTCATGTTTTGGCCTCTAGATGTTCGTTGGCTGTGGACCGGTGCACTCAGTAATCAAGTGCGAAGCAAGATAAGATCTGTCATCCTATATATGTACCATAAGGGGCTTAGGTATCCATATAAGTAAAGTCACGATTCTTAAAGACTTTGGCCAAAGATGATCACCTAGGGTCGATCACATTAGTTGTAAAGAATCGTGGACATTTTGACATGAGATGTGCATCTCGGAAACTTGACGGTATATTCTATGTTTCCTAAGCACAACTGGATAGCCTATGACGGAGGGATTGTTAAACATATGTGATAATCTCGACTTGTATAGTTCAGAAAGGTCGTTCGTGTTCTTCACAAATTTGAAGATGGCCAAATTGCATACTTATTAGTTAGGCTTATATGACGAACGTGTCTGAACTTAGAGAGTCTCAATATGAAGTGTACTCGTTGAGTACTTAGGTAGCCGATTATTTTTTATAAAAAATAATATTCGATATTATAATTATCAACTAAGATAATCATGTGTTATTGGATAACATTGATTATTTACATGACTTAATTGGATTAATTAGATTAATTCAATAATTACACAAGGGCTTAATAGTAAAATCATAATTATCTCTACCATTTGAGGATATTATGGCAATTGTAAGTATGTAATAATATGTGGTTTTGGATTGATTTAATTGGATTAAATCAAAGTGGCACAACTTGAACTAATCCATTTCCTAATCATTGGCTCAATTTAATTGGATTAAATCAAAGTGGGAGAAAATGGAGATTAGTCACAGCTAATTATACATATTTGGAAAAATTGGATTAAGCCCACTTAAAAGTTGATTACAACTTTTATTAATTAAGAATTGCATAAGTTTTGCTATAAATTACAAGCTTAAGGAAGGTTTTAATAACAAGTACAAGCATAAGCAAAAGCTTGAGTAAGCTATACACAAGTAATTCTTGAGAGATTAGCCTAAGTTAGAGAAGTGTTTAGAGAAAATTGTGAGGTCTCTAAAATATTTCATTAAGTAGAAATCAAGATTAGATTTTGAAGTAAGTTTGCTAGCATTGGAAATCTAGGTTGGATCTTGAAGTCAAGCTTGCACACCTTGGAGGTTCTTGTTGGACAATTATGACCCATAACATCACTATTTGTACAGAACATGGTGTTGTAAAAATTAACTATGTGACAAAGGAAATTTCTCTTTTATCATTTATAATTAGATTACAGGGATATATAAATGATAAAAGTCTATATGATTAGTTCCGGATTAATAAGATATGAGACATTATTAATCCATTAATGTTTAATCATTAAAACAGCCATAGTCATAGTATTATCGAGATTGGACATTGATAATACGGAATAGACTAGTATTGCACTTGTCCGCATTGTGGGAGCATAACAGCATAGTTCTCATATATTTGGGTATTGGATACTCATGCAAGTGTATAGGAGGATGTGTTTACCGATGGTACGGAAACAACTTCGCTCTGGATAGACCTCTCAGAATTCCATTGGTAGTATGACTATGTGTCTATGGAAGTCCGAATCAAGGTAGGTGTGTTTGGTCTTAACCTGAGACTTACATCGCTAATACTTGCGACAATCAATATACTTTGGTTTTGGTCGTCCAGGGCTTTAACAGGTTCTGTGTACGCCTCTTCTGGGTATATTGAGAATCGTAGTGTATTGGGTGTGATGTCAAGATGAAAGTATCACTTCAGTCATATGGAGATGATGGTCACGTAGGATAAGGAACTAGTACTATTGTATGCTGCAGCTATCGGGATAATATGACTAGGTCATGTTTATCCGATTATAGAGACTAGTTACCAGACATCTGATATATGCTTCGTACGGGACAAACACAATTCCAGCCCCAGGCCTAGCATGTGACATCCGATACTGGATCGTAATACGTAATACTACGTATACTACGCCTGATATAGATTATATATTCCATTAAGAATATTTCTGGAGAATTGGGTAGGCATAATGCTTTGATAAAATCCAACCATGTCTTGTAAATCGGTAAAAACGTAGTAATAGGTACGCACGTTTTCGGATAGTCCGACGACCGGATTTACTGCCAACATATCCATGGATCTCATGGGTCACTTCCCGAAGATTTACCGATGACGTATGACTCGGACATAATTAATCTGGGATTAATTATAAGAGAGAGAAAATTAATCTAGGATTAATTACAGATATATTTTATCTGGGATAAAATATTAATTAAGAGAGAGAGCACAATTAATTTGGAATTAATCGATAAAATAATATATTCGATATATTAAACGAAATTAGATTTCGATGCTTAATTAAAATTGGATTTTCATTCGGGCTAACGAATTGATTTAGAATTAATTCGCGAGCGATGTGAATAGTAATTTTGCTAGGCATGATTATTTAATTAAATTTGATTTAATTACGTCGCAACGGAAAATTCGTTAATTAGGAATTAACGAACCCGAGCCCAGAATGTGTTTGCGAGGCCACTCCGATTTGAAATCATGTGCGGCCACAAGTTACATCGCTTGTCACATCACCTGTCACTTTAGTGATGGATGTCAAGTCACCTTCTGGTGATTGACAACCGGTCACTATTCATGATGGTAGTGGTTGTGGGCAATAAATGTCATTTTGCCTCCAAAATTGGTTTTTGCTTTTTTGAAAAGCTTTTACCAAATTTTGTAAGGACTTTTGGTATATGTTTTTAGAAAACAAACACCAAATACACACAACACACTTCACTCTCTCTTTTTCCTTCTCTTTGGCCGAATGGCCTTCTCCATTTTTCTCTCATTTGCCGTGAGCCTAGGGCTCAATGGTTCTTGATTTTGTTTCAAAATCAAAGGTGCTAGCACATCCAATGAGTCATTCAAAGGTGATAGGGAAACCCATTCATTAGCATGGAATCAACACCCAAGCTTGGAGCTTGAAGATCCACACAAAGAGGAGCTTGGAGCACAAAAAAGGGTCTTGGCCGAAAGTCTCAAGGAGCAGAACATTTTTGTGTGCAACGCATCGCAAAGCCGATAAAAGTGAGTATTTCCGCTACTTTACTTTGTTGTATTCGCACATTTCATTGCTTAATTTGATCTTGGTTTGACCTAGAAAACCCAACAATGGTATCAGAGCGGTTATTAAGCATGAAATTGAATTGGGGTAAAATTTGGGTAAAATTGATTTGAGCATGATTTGATAAAATTGATATATTGAGTATGCTTGAATGATGATAACTTAGAGTTATGCATGATCAATTTGATGAAAATTTAATTGGATTATTTTTTCCCCAAAAATTTGGCTTGGCCGAATTGATGAGATGCCCTAATGCCATGGTATTTTTGTTCTTTTGATCATTGGATGAGTCGAAAGACATGAGATAAATTGATTTATGATTTAATTGGATTTAAATCGAAATCGATTCAAAATTCCTAAATGTCGTGACCTAGTAAGCATGAAATGAGATGATTTTTGATTCAATAATGTTGGACATGTATTGATGATGAATAAACATGATTAATTGATTAGATTAATATTTTGGAAATGTTAATTTAATTGGTTAATCATACCTAAACACTTTAATTAATTGAATTGTGATATTGAATTTAATTAGTTGGGCTAAATTTGGAATTGGGCTTAAAATGTTATATTTGGGCTTAATGGGCTTGGTTGGGCCAAGTTTGGTTTAGGTTAATTGGTTGGATCCAATTGGGCCTAAAACCACTTCCATAAAGTCCAAATATGATTAAATGGGCCTTTAAAATTTTAATTGGGCCTAATGGGCCTAAATTGATTTTTGGCAAAATGGTGATTCCTTATTGGGCTTTGGTTGCCAAAGTCCATGCCTTATAAATTAATTGAAAGCCCATTGGACTTTAATTAAAATGACATTGGATGTTAATTGGGCTTTGAGACCCGTAAAGATTATATTTAGAATCTAAGTCGCAAAGGCTCATTAATAAAGTGTAATTATTAATTTGGAATTAAATAAAGAATTAGTATTGAATATAAATTAAATTGGATTTAATATTGTAGTTTGATATAATTCAAGAATTCATACTTTGAGTACTTATTCTTAAAACGAGTTGGACTCACGCAAATCAAATTGTTGTTTGAACATTGGATGGTCATTAATTTCATATTAATTAATTGGATTAGATTGATTGATAACATGCTTTTTGTGAATACATGGATGTGATGTATGAATAATCTATATCGGATGGATATTAGATGGGTGAGGGCAATTTTGGAAATTATTGTAATAAATTTAGAATTTATTTAATTGGACCAGCGTGTCCAGCCTATTACCTCTTGATTCTTTGTATTTCTCTTCTCACCTATTCCCCTCAATGTAAATGAGGTTTCTTTAGAATTTTTATGTAATTGGGTAGAAGTAAGATTTGTGATAAGGGGAGAGAGGAAATGGAGAGATTTGTTCTAGGAACAAAATGTTTTAAATATCCATCCGCATATCATTATTAATTTATTTATCGCGCCTTATTATACTTTTAGAATGCATGTTTCAGGGTGAATGATGAGACCTAATAAAAGATAATTAATTGGTTGCCAATTACGCGAAAACCCTCAACAAATATTAAGCGTTTTCCTTCCATTGAATGATTCATTCTCAAGATCCAAGATTGACACTGGTTTGTTGGCCAAAGTCAAGACCTTTGTCCATTGCAGATGTGTTGAATCATGAAGGCTTTGTTCCATATTGCATGTCTTGTTGACCGGCGTAAACACACACGTATAACGCAAGCGCACGTATCGTTCAAGTAGTATAAAAATATCGATCCCACGAGGACTTAATATCTAATCTATTAATTTTATGAAGTCAAATGATTACTAGTATCTAACAGGTTGTTTGATTGATTTGAAATGGTGACGATTCTAAATTTAAAAACAAGTAAATAAAATTGTTCGAAAGTAGGTTTTAAGAAAATTCAATATTAAAAACTATCTAGGGTTGTGATTTCTTCCAATATCATTTTAAAGATGAAGTGGTTATTTTATGTTTGTGTAATAAATCGGTTTACTAACCTGGAACACTAAATTATGCAAAAGCCTCTGTCGATGGTCAGACGCAAATACCTAGTTTAACCCAATTGAACCATATGTCTATGTCACCACCATTATCTGGATTCATTAAGTTTAAGTTCCAATTATGGCTACCCCCGCCCGACAGGTATATGTCTATCCTGTAAGGAAATCTATTAAAGGGTTATCTATCCTCAAGGAAGATCGTGGGCTATTAAGTCTAAGGCTGAAACCTAAAATCCCTATGTCTAGTTCATTTTAGATTTACCACATCAATCTTATTGGTGATCAGACAACAAGAAGCATTAAGCTTAAGACTTAATAAGTAAACATTTAAATTATCCAAACTATAATTTAACCCTTTATAAACCGGTGATATTGGATTTCATCGCAACCCCAGATAATTGGCTTAGTTACGACACATATTTACGGGTAGTAAAAAAAACTTAAATAAAATAAAAGAAATAAAGTAAAATACTGAAAATTAAATGCTGAAAAATAAATGCTGAAAGTAAATGCTGAAATTAAATACTGAAAATTAAATGCTGAAAAGTAAATGCTGAAAGTAAATTGCTAAAAAGTAAATTGCTGAAAAGTAAATTGCTGAAAAGTAAATAAAGTAAAATTACAATAAAAGAAAATGCTGAGGTAAAATGATCCACTTTTATTACTTCTATTTTAGATATATCCCTTAATAATATATTAACTTTGCATGATAATTACCAACCAGCCATATAGGCGGTATCCAGATTAAGTCAAATTAATAATTAATTACCGACCGACCAATCAGGCGGTATCCAGTTTAGTCAGGTTAAAACCAATTTAAATAATTACCAACCGACCAATATGGCGATATCCTCGTTAAGTCAGGTTTTAACTAGTTTATATATTATAATTAAGGGAGATTAATCTAAATATTAGTAATAAAAGTTTTACCTTTTACCCCAGCAAAGGGGAGTTACCTCCTCATTACTGAAAAGTAAAAACTGAAAATTAATAAAGAAAAGTACTGTGCGTAAAAGTAAATTGCGGAAAGTAAAAACTGAAAAGTAAAGAAAAGAAAGTGCGAAAACAAAAATTAATTACTGAAAGCTGTAAATAAACAAACAAGATACAATCTTCTTAGTATTCTTAAGGAATTCCTTAGAAGAAAGTATGAATTTTACAAATGAAATGACTTGGTATTATAGGCAAAATTTTGCCTCCATCAAATCATCCACCAAATCAATTATTAATTGCTCCACTAATTCCTCCACCAAATCCATTATTAATTGCTCCACTAATCTCTTATCATGTTTGGTGATGATTTGATAATTTTTATTATTTTTTTAATAATTTATTTTTTGCTTTGAAAATGATTGAAAGTGACTTTAATAATTACACACTACACTCTTCTGGATGGTTCATCAATTTCGGGCATGAAATCTTCAGAATTCGAAATTATTTTGTCTTTAAAAATTGTAGATATTTGAGTCTTCTTTAATCTGGAACTTGAATTAGCTCAATCCGATATCTGAGTAAAAAGTTATGCCCAAAATACGACAGATGCGCAAAACTGGAATTTCCAAAACTGCAATTCGTCAAAACGCCCTTTCAAGTTTCCAATCTCCAAAATTAAAATATCAAGTCCAATAATTGCCCTTATTTGACCCATATTTCAACCTAAATGATTTCATTGAGACCCGATATTATTTTATCTGTAAAATAAACTAAAACACATTCAAACGTTCATCAAAACAAACGATCAAGAGAACTAAACAAATATTAGTTAAAGGGGCGGTAAAATTTCCTCCAATGTGCCCAAGCCACCTGGCAAAGCAATAAAAGCATCAGCACGGTTAATCATTTCTACCAGTCGTTCAGACATACCTGGCACCATCAGTTCCTCTCCGTTTGATGATCCAATAAGATTTGCCTCTGCCAAGGGTTTTGGGATGATTCCTAAAACGTTACTACCTCCTTCTTGTACGGCTTTTGAAACGATCCCCATAAGTCCAAGATTTCCCCCGCCATATATTAAGTGCATATTCCTTGTAGGTAAGACTCGACCCAATTCCTGTGCTGCCTCCATGTACTGTGGTTTAGTACCAACACTACTACCGCAAAACACACATATGTTTTCAACTCGTCTTCTTGAAGTGGCTTCCATGTTTTACTCTAGATGTCTTCAAAAGTGCAATGATGAGTTGAATTTATAGTACCTGAAAAGGGTGAGTAAAAATAGCACAAGTATCTTCCAAAGGACGATTAGTAACAAAATAGTAAAATAGATCGTGATATGGTTAAAAAGGTCTGGATCCTGTCGGAGAAAATAAAAGAAAACAACAAAACAAATCAAAATTATTAGGAAAAGACAAAGAGATAATATGTACAATAATTAGAGCTTGATTAACGTCTATGCTTCAAGGACAAGTTTCCCATCCAATTTTCTTATAAATTGGCAAACAGGGTCTTTTTGAGTCAGATTCCCAAGACTTAACTGTTGTCTTTCTTTTTGAAATTGTGTATGTAATATGCGAAAGGCTATGTGAACATATCCACTGGGATGTGTCTCAAGAGTCGAAGATATATCATCTAAAGACTCCTTACTCAAGCCATCCCTAATGAATTTAATTTTGTCTTCGCGATTATTAGACACCATTCCTAAAGAACGACAACGAGTATTGCAATTCCAACGTGCACATTTGTAACAAACACCCATTTGCTTAGCTCTTCGTTTCTTTGCATAGGTGCTTCTTCCAAAACCAGGCAGATGTGAAATAAAAGAGTCTGAAGACTCACCTGCCAATCGGACTCGTGCTTCAATTACCCAACGAATGTCATTGGGAACACCATGGATCGTCAGTAACCTCATCCGTTCCAAGCGAGCTTTGTAAACTTTCATTAGAGATTTTTGAGGGAGAGAAGGAAATTGCTTGTGAAGATTTGCGAGAGCTTCTTCCATCTTGAAATGTCTTAACCTGCAAAAAACTAAACACACAAAATTAAATCACACCAAATCACAATATATACAAAAATTGCATGGGTTGCCTCCCTGCTAGCGCTAAGTTTAAAGTCGTCAGCCAGACTTGAATTCTCGAACGTTAAGCTGGATCTGAAAGTGTAACACTTTCTTTTTGTCGCTCAAATGATTCTCCCCAGTAGTGCTTGACACGCTTGTTTTTAACCTTGAAAGTTTTGTTAGCGTCAGGATCATGTATCTCAACGGCTTTATTTGGTAAAACTTTGGTGATCACAAATGGACCTGACCACCGTGATTTTGGCTTCCATGGGAAGAATTTCACCCTTGATTTGTTTAACAGTACCTTCTGCCCTGGTTCCAGTTGTATGCGCACTAACTTCTCATCATGTCTTTTCTTGCCCTTTTATTTGTACAATTTGGCATCTTCAAAGGCTGATTGTGAAATTCCTCCAATTCGTTGAGCTGGTGGAACTTTTTCTCTTCTGTTGCTTGTAGAGCAAGAATTGGCTCTTTCAGTGCAAAAGATGCTTTATCTTTAGGCTCCACAGGCAATTGACATGTTGTAAGTTTGTCAGTAGAACTTTGTCTTTCATCAGCGTTCTGAATAGTACTGTGTATCACATCGAGTTTGAAACATTCCTCCTTCTTTTCATCATCTGGGAAATTCATGGCCTTGAAAACATTGAATGTTACTTCTTGGTCATGTACCCTCATGGTTGGTTCTCATTTTTGTACATCAATAATGGTTCGACCTGTAGCCAAGAACGGTCTCTCGAGGATGATTGGCACGTCTCGTCTTCCTCCATATCAAGGACAATAAAATCTGCTGGGAAAATGATTTGTCAACCTTGACCAGCACATCCTCAACTACGCCTCTTGGAAATACGAGCGTTCTATCAGCAAGTTGCAGTGAGACTGAAGTTGGCATTGTTTCTCCAATCTGTAATTTCCTGAAAATAGAAAGGCATCAAGTTAACACTAGCACCTAAATCACATAAAGCCTTACCAAAGTTATGTTCTCCTATGACGCAAGGAACAGTGAAACTGCCAGGATCTTTCAACTTCGGGGGAAGTTTCCTCTGAATGATAGCACTGCATTCTTCTGATAATGCTACTGTCTCGTAATCTCCCAATCTCTGCTTTCGTGAAAGAATATCTTTCATGAATTTGGCATAGGTGGGCATTTGTTCCAACGCTTCTGCAAATGGAATGTTGATATGCAGCTTTTTAAAGATTTCCAGGAACCGAGAAAACTGCTTGTCCAATTTGTTCTTCTGAAGACGTTGAGGAAAAGGTGGAGGTGGAGTGATCTGTTCTTTTTCCTTTGTTTCTTTTTCCTCCATCTGTTGCTTTGTTTCTTTTGGAACTTCCTCAGTAGTTGTTTTGGCTCCAACATCTTTGTTGATTTCAGTACCGCTTTTTAACATGATGGCATGACATTGTTCCTTCCCCATGTTTCTTGGATTTGGCTCAGTGTTGCTAGGAAGGGTACCTGGCGGTCTGTAACTCTGAGCATTTGCCTGTTGTCCCATTTGATTCTCCAGTGCTTTAATAGAAGCAGGTTGACTTTGAATTAATGCTGATTGGGATTGAAACATAGCATCATATCTTGCTGCTTGAGAGTCGTGTTTTGCTTCTAACTTTTTCAGTGGGTCAACACTTTTTTATTCCTGGTTCATTTGCCTGCTCCTGGCTTTTGTTCTGTTGTTGGAATTCAGGTGGTGGATAGTGTTGCTGTTGGCCTGATTGTTGCTCCATGAAAATTGGGATGATTCCTCCACCCTGGGTTGTAGGTGTTGGAATATGGATTGTTCCCCTGTCTGTTGAAATTGTTGACAAAATTCATTGTCTCTTCCTGCTGAACTGGTTCTGGTGCTCCTTTATATGATGAACTTATGGATCCACCATTAACCTTCATGTTAAGAGTTTCCAGATTTTTGCAAATCATATCCAGCTTGACATTCAGTGCTGTGTTGGCTCCAACTTCATAAATTCCTGCGATTCTTTGGATCATGCTCCTTTCTGTTGGCCACAAAGAATTATTATTGGCCATTTCTTCAATTAAATCCCAAGCCTGATCTTCTCATTTTTCCATTAGTGCTCCTCCAGCAGCAGCATCAATTGTGGTTCTCATTATTCCAGAAAGTCCATTATAGAATGTTTGGACTTGAAGCCATTTTGGAATCTCATGGTGAGGACATTTCCGGAGCAAATATTTGTACCTTTCCCAAGCTTCGCAGAGGGATTCTGAATCTTGTTGTACAAAGGATGTGATGTCATTCCTCAACTTTGCAGTTCTGGCCGGTGGAAAGTATTTTGCAAGGAATTTGGTGGCTAGAGTGTTCCAAGTTGTGATGGAACCTGCTGGTAGTGAATGTAGCCAAGCTTTAGCTCTGTCCTTCAAGGAGTATGGGAAAACTCGCAGTCTCATTGCTTCTTCTGATGCACTGTTGTAGTTGAAAGTACCACAAACTTCCAGGAAGTTACTGATGTGGGCATGAGGATCTTTAGTTGCATTCCCCCCGAACTGAACTGACTGCTGAATCATCTGAATGCATGTTTTGATGTCACACGCATTTGCTGGTAAGGGAGGAAGTACAATACAGGAAATGAGTCTGTCAACCACCGAAATGGTTCTGTCTCGAATGGGAATTAGTGGTGCAACCTCCAACGGTTCAGGTTCCATGTTGACTAAAGCTTCTTGGCCTTCTAGCCTTTCCCTTCTCAACTGTCTGATGGTTCTTTCAATTTCTGGGTCAAGCGATCGGAGTTCAAAGCTTCTGGTTCGTCTCATGTAGTTTCTGAGAACCTGAAACACAAGAAAACAAAAACAATAAGTAAAAAGAAATTAGATACAAGTAACGTATCTAACCCATAAATTAATAGTGAAAGATAAATAAGTCTCTGGCAACGGCGCCAAAAACTTGACCGGCGTAAACACACACGTATAACGCAAGCGCACGTATCGTTCAGTAGTATAAAAATATTGATCCCACGAGGACTTAATATCTAATATATTAATTTTATGAAGTCAAATGATTACTAGTATCAACAGGTTGTTTCATTGATTTGAAATGGTGACGATTCTCAATTTAAAAACAAGTAAATAAAATTTTTCAAAAGTAGGTTTTAAGAAAATTCAATATTAAAAACTATCTAGGGTTGTGATTTCTTCCAATATCATTTTAAAGATGAAGTGGTTATTTTATGTTTGTGTAATAAATCGGTTTACTAACATGGAACACTAATTATGCAAAAGCCTCTGTCGATGGTCAGACGCAAATACCCAGTTTAACCCAATTGAACCATATGTCTATGTCAACCAAATTATCTTGATTCATTAAGTTTAAGTTCCAATTATGGCTACCCCCGCCCGACAGGTATATGTCTATCATGTAAGGAAATCTATTAAAGGGTTATCTATCCTCAAGGAAGATCGTGGGCTATTAAGTCTAAGGCTGAAACCTAAAATCCCTATGTCTAGTTCATTTTAGATTTACCACATCAATCTTATTGGTGATCAGACAATAAGAAGCATTAAACTTAAGACTTAATAAGTAAACCTTTAAATTACCCAAACTATAATTTAACCCTTTATAAACCGGTGATATTGGATTTCATCGCAACCCCAGATAATTGGCTTAGTTACGACACATATTTACGGGTAGTAAAAAAAACTTAAATAAAATAAAAGACATAAAGTAAAATACTGAAAATTAAATGCTGAAAAGTAAATGCTGAAAGTAAATGCTGAAATTAAATACTGAAAATTAAATGCTGAAAAGTAAATGCTGAAAGTAAATTGCTAAAAAGTAGATTGCTTAAATGTAAATTGCTGAAAAGTAAATAAAGTAAAATTACAATAAAAGAAAATGCTGAGGTAAAATGATCCACTTTTATTACTTCTATTTTAGATATCTCCCTTAATATAATATATTAACTTTGCATGATAATTACCAACCAGCCATATAGGCGGTATCCAGATTAAGTCAAATTAATAATTAATTACCAACCGACCAATCAGGCGGTATCCAGTTTAGTCAGGTTAAAACCAATTTAAATAATACCAACCGACCAATATGGCGATATCCTCGTTAAGTCAGGTTTCAACTAGTTTATATATATAATTAAGGGAGATTAATCTAAATATTAGTAATAAAAGTTTTACCTTTTACCCCAGCAAAGGGGAGTTACCTCCTCATTACTAAAAAGTAAAAACTGAAAATTAAATAAAGAAAAGTACTGTGCGTAAAAGTAAATTGCGGAAAGTAAAAACTGAAAAGTAAAGAAAAGAAAGTGCGAAAACAAAAATTAATTACTGAAAGCTGTAAATAAACAAACAAGATACAATCTTCTTAGTATTCTTAAGGAATTCCTTAGAAGAAAGTATGAATTTTACAAATGAAATGGCTTGGTATTTATAGGCAAAATTTTGCCTCCATCAAATCATCCACCAAATCAATTATTAATTGCTCCACTAATTCCTCCACCAAATCCATTATTAATTGCTCCACTAATCTCTTATCATGTTTGGTGATGATTTGATAATTTTTATTATTTTTTTATTAATTTATTTTTTTGCTTTGAAAATGATTGAAAGTGACTTTAATAATTACACACTACACTCTTCTGGATGGTTCATCAATTTCGGGCATGAAATCTTCCGAATTCGAAATTATTTTATCTTTAAAAGTTGTAGATATTTGAGTCTTCTTTAATCTGGAACTTGAATTAGCTCAATCCAATATATGAGTAAAACGTTATGCTGAAAATACGACAGATGCGCAAAACTGGAATTTCCAAAACTGCACTTCGTCAAAACGCCATTTCAAGTTTCCAATCTCCAAAATTAAAATATCAAGTCCAATAATTGCCCTTATTTGACCCATATTTCATCCTAAATGATTTCATTGAGACCCGATATTATTTTATCTGCAAAATAAACTAAAACACATCAAAACGTTCATCAAACCCGAGAAACTAAACAAAATATTAAGTTAAAGGGGCGGTAAATATTGATATATTTTCCGCTCATCACTTGTCCAAGTTGTGATTTGTTGGCCAAAGTCAAGATCACTTCTTGTCCATCTACATCGATTACGAAGCTTTCCAAAGTCAATGGGTCCCGCTTAACTGGAATCATTAAGCTTGTTGTGCCAAAGCCAAGGCTTAGTTGGTCAGAGGAAAAAGGTTAGGGAATATATCAGATATATTGGCATATATTATATATATGTTTCGGACTTGGATGTCCACCTACTGAATCTAGGAATTGGATGAGATCCAATTCATCTTAGAGATCTACCTAGTTAAATATCATACAGCTTGTTGGCCAAAGTCAAGGTTGTGTGTTATTTAAGGGGATCCTAGCCCACTAGGAAACTAGGTTTCCCGAGTACTCAACAAAGGGTTAGAGGCTCGCTGAAAAATAGTGGGAGGCAAGTTTTAAATTTTCAATTTCGTTTGGATACTTGCCAATACGCGTTCATTTCATTTTTCGTCATTACATAAATATATATTAGTTGGACTAATATTTAATTGTTGTTTTAATTAAACAGTTAGACTGTATTCAAACTACTTCATTTATAGTTGATTATATAATTGGATTATAGTAATCAATATATTTGAATTTAACCAATCAAATTATCGTTGATTATATAATTAGACTATAGTAATCATTATATTCAATAGTACCTGAAATCATTGATTGGATAATTGGACTATAGCAATCAAGATAACTAAAAGATTAGCGTTTAGAACATAATCCTGGGAGAAAATGTTCTTTAAGCGGCTTTAATTTTTCAGATTGGGAATAGAACCTCATGATAGTCTTAGGAACTGAGACTTTATTCTATTTGATAGAGCAACCTCTTGGGCCTGAGCCCGGAGTTGAGCAAATAGTGGAGCATGAGTTTTTGATGACTCATGGTGATGATAACTTTAGTGCTCAATCCTTTATGCTTGTTGCAATGGAACTTTAATTTCATCGTCAGAATTAAAGATTAGATCTTTGAACCATGATGATGAAATTAAAGATCTTTATAGATCTATTCTTAGATCTTAGAAGTACAAATTGCAAAAGAATCTCTTTCACTTTCGTATGTCAGAGGGTACATCTGTCGAGCACTAGGTGTCATAGATGATTGCTGACATCGATCAGCTAGGTTAGCTGGACATTACCTACGTGGCCGAGACTACCAAAGATTTGATCTTATAGTCTCTACCCGAAAGCTGGGGCAGGTTCATTATGAACCAAGAGTAAAATCTTGGAGAGTTGATGGCTATGCTGAAGGAGGCAGAGCCAGAGCTTCTAAAAGGGGCAAAGGCAAAATCATCACAGTCTTCTAGGAAGACAAAGGACATATCGCAAGATGTCTACCTAAACTGTGGAAAACGGGGTCACTGGATGCGTGACTGCCGTATGGACAAGGCATACATGAAGGAAACGAAGGCGGGGCAAGGCTCCGGCTTCAAGTATGTTTGTCATAAACATGTTCACTACTGGTTTCAAAATTGGATTTTTGATACTAAGTGTTGTACATATATATGTACTGATGTGCATAATCTGCTGATTAGCAAGAGACTGACTTCAATTGAGATTTACCTACGAGTCGGAAACGGGACGATAGTCGCTGTTTTAACCGTAGAAACCTATGTTTAGGAACTACCATTCGGGTATGTACTTAAATTAGGAAACTATTATAATGTACCTAGTTTGACTAGAAACATTATCTCTATATCAGAGTATAACTCGTTGCGGGTATACCTTTTTATTCTAGAACACTAAAGTGTTTTATTTTATGAAGATGATATTGAGATAAACACATTAGATGTAAATAACAATATTTATATTTTGAATATAAATGAATCTCAAACGTATAACATGACAAACAAATAGCTCAAACTGAATTAATTAGTTGAGACTTATTTGTGGCATTATTGTTTGGGACACATTAAACAAGACTCGTATATCCACACTTTCGAAAAGTGGATACTAGGACAGATTTGATTATAATTCAAATAATGTCTACGAATCTAGTTAATTAGGCAAAGTGCCTAAAACACCTTTTACTTGGTAAAAGAACAAGTGCCACTGATCTGTTAGCCCTCGTTCATTGTGATGTAAGTGGGCCCATGTCTAGCTAGGCTAGAGGTGGATATGAATACTTCGTAACCTTTACGGATGTGGCATAGCGTTATGGTTATGTGTTTCTTTTGAAACACGAATCGGAAACTTTTGATAAATTCAAAGAGTTTTGACATGAAGTAGACAGACAGATCGGCTAAAGTATTAAACCGTCACGGTTAGACCGTGGTGGAAAATACTTAAGCAATAAGTTTCTCAATTACTTGAAAGAGTATAATATTCTTTCACAATGGACTCCTCCTAGAACACCTCAATTGAGCGGTGTGTCCAAACGGAGAAACCAAATTTTGTTAGACATGATAAGGTTAATTATGAGTCGCTCTGAGCTACCATTTTCCTTTAAGGGATACGTATTAAACAGTGCAATACTTATTTTGAATAAGGTTCCATAAAAATCTGTTAGACATATTTCATATTAGATATGAATAGGAAAGAAACCGGGTTTTCTCATTCCTGAAGATTTGGGAATGCTAGACATATGTTTGGATGTTACCAAACTAGAACCCAAATTGGATAAGTGCCTAATTTGTAATTGGTTATCCTAGGGAAATCAAAGTATAGTACTTATACAACTCACAAGAGAACAATGTAATTATTGCTCTCCATGCGGTTTTCCTAAAAGCAATACCTATATGCAGTGGTAAGTGGGAGTAAAGTAAAAATCGATGAAAATCGGAGTAATACTGTTCAAGGCACCAATTCCATAACAGAACATAAACAGTTCATCAGGGATGAAACTGTACCACAATCTTCAAATACACAAGAACCGCGCAAGTCGGAGAGAGTCAGAAAACAACATTGGAGGTATGGGTTTCTGATCTCACCTCGTAAACATGTCAATCTTATTGAGGAACACGAACCAGCTACGTATGAGGAAATGATACAAGGTATCGACTCCCAATTATGGCAAAGTGCCATGATGTCCGAAATGGATTCCATGTATACCAACCAAGTTTAGACACTGGTTGATGTACCAGAAGGCATTGTGCCTATTGGTACCATATGAGTCTTCAAGGAAGACAAACATGGATGGCAACATACCAACGTACAAAGCTAGGCTTGTAGCGAAAATGTATCGTTATCAACATTGTGTCGATTACGACGAAACCTTTTACCTGTTGCCATGATTAAATCTATTTGGATAATGCTTGCTTATGCTGCATGTTTCATTTATGAAATATGGCAGCTGAACATCAAAATCGCTTTCCTTAAACAGAAACCTTTTGGATGATGTTTACAATATCCTGACGGTTTTGTCGTACCAAAACAAGCAAACAAGGTTTGCAAGTTAAATCGGTCCATTTATGGATTGAAGCAAGCATTGTGTTCTTGGAATTAGCGTTTTGATGTAATCATAATGGTATATGATTTAATTCAAAACGAAAATGATTCTTGTGTATATAAGAAGGTTAGTGGGAGCGCACTGACAATGATTGTCCTAAATAATGATGATATATCATTTCTTGGAAATGATATTCCCATAATATAATCTGTGAAAGCTTGGCTTTCATGAAAATTCTCCATAGAATGCTTGGGAGAGACAACTTTTATTTTAGGAATAAGGATCTACTGGGATAGATCTAAAAGTTGTTGGCACTCTCCGAGAACTCATACATTGAAATATATGTACGCGACTTGGTGTCTCATATGCTTTGAGCATATAGATTCACAATCAGGCCAATCCAAGTGATAGTCACTGGATTGATGTTAAGAACATCCTTACATATCTTAGATGAACTAAGGATGCTTTCTTAACTATAGAGAAGAAGAACTTGAAGTGACTGGGTTCACCGTTTCAAGTTTCCTAACCGAAAAAAATGACTATAAGTCATAAAAAGGGTACTATATAGTTTGAATAACGGAACAGTGAGCTGGAAATCTTCCCAGCAAGAAACTGTTGCCGTATAAACAACAAAAGCGGAATATTGCTGTAGTTGAGGAAGCAATAGAAGCACTTTGGATCTATATAATCCTAATTTGATTAGGAGCAGTTCTGTTAGCAGCTGAGCTAGGCTACAACACAGGCTATAGAATTAATGGTCTCATCAACGATCCAAGTATATACTTTAACTATTCATCTGATTCGTTCGGATCATACATCGTGGCGATGTGATGATCGAATAAATCGCATCAGATGATGACTTTGCAAATCCGCTGACGAAAGTAGTTTCTCAGTAGAAGTTTGAGGGACCAGTACATAGTTCAAGTGTAGGACACTTGAGTGATTGGCTATAGGCCATGTGGGAGATTGTTGGACAATTATGACCCATAGCATCATTATTTGTACAGAACATGGTGTTGTTGTACAAATTAACTATGTGACAAAGAAATTGCTCTTTTATCATTTGTAATTAGATTACCGGGATATATAAATGATAAAAGTCCATATGATTAGTTCCGGATTAATAATATATGAGACATTATTAATACATTAAGGTTTAATCATTAAAACATCCCTAGTCGTAGTATTATCGAGATTGGACATCGATATTGCGGAATAGACTAGTATTGCACTTGTGCGCGTTGTGGGAGCATAACGGCATAGTTCTCATATATTTGGGTATTGGATACTCATGCAAGTGTAATAGGAGGTTGTGTTTACCGATGGGACGGAAACAGCTTCGCTCTGGATAGACCCCTCAGAATTCCATTGGTAGTATGACTATGTGTCTATGGAAGTCCGAATCAGGGTAGGTGTGTTTGGTCTTAACCTGAGACTTACATCGCTAATACTTGCGACAATCAATATACTTTGGGTTTGGTGGTCCAGGGCTTTAACAGGTTCTGTGTACGCCTCTTCTGGGTATATTGAGAATCGTAGTGTATTGGGTGTGATGTCAAGATGGAAGTATCACTTCAGTCATATGGAGATGATGGTCACGTAGGATAAGGAACTGGTACTCTTGTATGCTGCAACTATCGGGATAATATGACTATGTCATGTTTATCCAATTATAGAGACTAGTTACCAGACATCTGATATATGTTTTGTACGGGGCTGACACAATTCCAGCCCCAGGCCTAGCATGTGACATCCGATACTGGATCGCAATAGGCAATACTACGTATACTACGCCTGATATAGATTATATATTCCATTAAGAATATTTCTGGAGAATTGGGTAGGCACGTTGCTTTGCTAGAAGCCAACCTTGTCTTGTAAATCGGTAAAAATGTAGTACTAGGTATGTACGTGTTCGGATAGTCCGACGACCAGATTTACTGCCAATATATCCAGGGATCTCGTGGGTCGCTTCCCGAAGATTCACTGATGACGTTTGACTCAGACATAATTAATATGGGATTAATTATAAGAGAGAGAAAATTAACCTAGGATTAATTACAGATATATTTTATCTCGGATAAAATATTATTTAAAGAGAGAGAACGATTAATTTGGAATTAATAGATAAAATATTGTATTCGATATATTAAATGAAATTAGATTTCGACATAGAATTAAAATTGGATTTTAATTCGGGCTAACGAATTGATTTAGAATTAATTCGCGAGCGACGTGAAAAGTAATTTTGCTAGGCATAATTATTTAATTAAATTTGATTTAATTACGTCGCAACGGAAAATTCATTAATTAGGAATTAACGAACCCGAGCCCGGAATGTGTTTGCAAGGCCACTCCGATTTTGAATCATGTGCGGCCACAAGTCACATCGCTTGTCACATCACCTGTCACTTTAGTGATGGATGTCAAGTCACCTTTTAGTGATTGACAACCAGTCACTATTCATGATGGTGGTGGTTGTGTGCAATAAATGCAATTTTGCCTACAAAATTGGTTTTTGCTTTTTGGAAAAGCTTTTACCAAATTTTGTAAGGACTTTTGGTATATGTTTTTAGAAAAAAAAATACCAAATACACACAACACACTTTACTTTCTCTTTTTCCTTCTCCTTGGCCGAATGACCTTCTCCATTTTTTCTCTCATTTGCTGTGAGCCTAGGGCTCAATGGGTATTGATTTTGTTTCAAAATCAAAGGTGCTAGCTCATCCAATGAGTCATTAAAATTTGATAGGGAAACCCATTCATGAGCATGGAATCAACACCCAAGCATGGAGCTTGAAGATCCACACAAAGAGTAGCTTGGAGCACAAACAAGGGGCTTTGCCTAGAGTCTCAAGGAGCATAAAATTTTTGTGTTCAACGCATCACAAAGCCGATGAAAGTGAGTATTTCCGTAACTTTACTTTGTTGTATTCGCACATTTCATTGCTTAATTTGATCTTGGTTTGACCTAGAAAACCCAACAGTTCTCCAACAATTTCAACAAATGAGAAGTAGATTGGATTTTGCATCAAGCTTACTAGGTAATATTTTATCTTCTTGATATACATATATCCTTGATATCCATGGGTTAGACCCATTTCCACTGCCCGGGGCATCGATCTGACCCTAGGGGTTCCACAACTGCCCCAATAATAACCACTTAGCTATAGGTTTTTAGAAGTGAAAACGTATGTAGTTAGTAAGGTGACTAGTTGAAGAAATTGCATGTCGATGAATGACCATTTTCTTAGATGTCTATCCTAAAACCGTGACCCTGAATCACCCAAAAACAGTGAGCAAAATAGTCCAAAAACAATGGCCAAATAACCCTATAACAGTCCCTTAAATAGCCCCCATGCAGTCCCCAAGATAATCCTGAAAATCACCCATTTAACTGAGACAAAAATAGTGAACAAACATACTCCAAAATAGCCAAAACAGTGAACCATAATCGTCCCCAAATAGTGAGCAAAATAGCAGCAAAAAAAGTCTAAAACAGCGATAGAAAATGAAGAAAACAGCGAGCAAAATAGCGGCGAACTCGGGTCAGAAAACTAGAAAAGTTGCGGAACATTAACCTTTCCGACAACCACGTAACATACTTCCAAGAAGCGACTTAAAAGATAAGACCTGAGGGCACCCTTTGTTATATTTTATTTGGTCGTCCTGGATGAGGCATACTTGGTTGGACGTGAAATACGTCCAACCGGGTATGCGAAGTCCTACATTGAAAATGGCCAAATTATTTGGTCACATATTTATTCTTCCGGATTTATTTGATATTATTAGCCTTTTAGTATTTCGCATTTAGTTTACGTTTATTGTTGTTTTATTGTTCCGCATTTTATTTTGTGTTATTTATCTTCCTTGTTGTTTCGCATGTTTGTCTCTTCGGTTAATTATTATTATATGTGTTATCATATTTCATATATGTCTACATTGGGTTAATGATTGTGTTCTGTTAATGATTGCATGTTATCCCTTGTGATATATCGAAAGGAAACCTAGACATAAATTCTGTAGCCGAATCTGAATGGACGGTAGTGCGGTTTGTACTTGGGATACAACTCCACGTACCGCTTGGGAAACATTCTTGCATGTGTTGTATGAGACTTGGTTATATTATCGCATAAATCCTTTCATTACAATTGGCATAAGTAAGGTACCATTCCGAACTCAACGGTTTGAGGTCTTCCCTTGCGAGGGGTGAGTGCGGCCTTAAATCATTTCCCAGTTCACACTGGGTGGCGACTCCATTTTATTTCTCTGGTTTAGTCCCCCACAGACTACTCCGTACTCCTGACCGGGCCACGAACCCGGAACAGCGTTGCCGATTTCTGTGTCCTACAGTGTGGCGACTCCACTGGCGATAGAGAATCGACCCCGAAATAATGTCTTGTAAATAGCCAAAAGGAAAAGTTGTGAATACATCTAGATAATCATTTACTCTGATGGACTAATTTAGAGGATCTATTGTTTATTCTTGTCACCAAGGCGATAAGAGCCTAAGAGGTAAGGGTATTTAAGAGAGTCTGCTCCACCCTCTCTCTGGAGAATCTTCAATAGAGAAATTCATTTGACAGTCCTTCATGTATCGAGAAGTCATTTTCACTCGAAGCGGTGGATCGTTATATGGTATCATCACTCGTTGGCACGTACCTTAGGGTATAAAAAAGGTGCGCTCACTTGGTCGCCCGAACCCTTGAGTGGGGAGATCTAGTTGTGGGCAATCCTTCACCGGCGAGATCCTTTGTCTATACTCCTATAAACCCGCATGTGAACCATAGTTGTATGACCTATAAAAGCCACCCTTTTATGCTTGTGTTTGGGACCACCATCATTTGGATTCAGTTTGACTTTTTGTCATGAGATGTAAACTTGTTTGGCCATCTAAATTGGGACGAGTTTGTGTCTTGTGTCAATTGAGCCAAAAGCTTCTAAAATGCCTATGGGCCACTTTGTGTTTGGGCCCCCTATCATTTGAAGTTGTTTAGCCACGTTATTGCAAAAGTGTAAACTTGTTAGGCCTTTTTCAAATGGGACAAGTTACACCTCGCAATGATATGATTGAATGCTTTAAAATGATAATGGGCCAACTTGTATGAAAACCTTGATGGGTTTAGAAAGTCCAAACATGATCCAAATATGCTAGAAGCATGAGTTTGATATCCACACTGGCTTTCATCCAGAAAAGGATACGCCTTGTTACGGCATATTTGTATACTTTTGGACGCTTCTAAGTTCATCCCCATGACCACGGTTGCCGCAAGCCCAATTCATCATTTCTAGACAATGGAATGATCCCATAATCGGCTTAGTCCATATTGCAAATGGGCGGTCTTTGTCTTTTACCGATTGAAAGGGACCGAGGTAGCCAAGGTTCACCCCGTAGCATAGAAGATGACGATTTTATGTACCCACATTAGTGCATGGAATAAGACATACCTAGGACAGAAATGGACTTACCACGAGTGTGGGAGATATAAGGTCGGAAGGATATATGTGTTTTGATAACCACTTGCATCTCATGCATACACGCATCATGTAAACCCATGTGTCTTAAAAGCCATCATAGATATCCATTAGGTTAGAAAAAGAAGACTTGTTAAGAAGAGTTTAACAAACATGGATATTAGGGAAAGAAAAACCGAGGAACAGAAACTTTGCGGCAATGATATAAAGACCATTGTGAAAAAAAAGAAAAAAAAAAAGAGAAAAAAAAATAATTATTTGTTCTTAGTCCCTAATAGTTAGGCACAAGTCCAATGATAAAAATGTTTGCTTTATGATGAAATCTTAGAAACGATAAATTCTTGACGTGCTTTTATCTGATACTTTGAGTAATGATCTATGTTAGGCTCGTAAGCACTTATTTATAGGTTCTTAGCAGTGAAAACCTGAGTAGTTAGCAAATTGACTAATTGAAGAAATTGTAGGTCGGTGAATGACTATTCGCCTAAATTTCTATCCTGATTTACTTGTGTTATGATGTGTGGTATGTTTTACAATAAAAGAAAATTCTCTAAAGAAAGAATTAAACCACCTATAACCGATAAGCGTGAAGCTACCCATGGGCGAGTATTAGGACCAACATGAGGAGATATGTTACCTTAAAGGGTAGGTGTGTTGAAACCAAATAAAGAAAAAAGAAAAGAAAAAAAAGAAGAAGAAGTTCAAAAACGAAAAGAAAAAAAAGAGAGAAAAATGAAAGAAAAGAAAACCATACCACATTGAGCACAGAAAAGCAACTGTAGGGCATAATTGAGACATCTAGGTAGGTTTGACCCATCGATCCCAATTTTTAACGAAATCATTGAGTTGGCTTACCTGGGGACGAATCTGTAAAAGAACCTTTTCACACACACACTTTGAATCTAGCTTAGAACATTTATTCAAAAACTCGGATTTGAGTTGCATTGAGTGTTTTCAAGGTTCTCTAGTTTCATTACTGGGCATTCCTTGAGGACAATAATATGTAAACTATTAGGACTATTCGTAGCATGTAATATAGTATGTTGATATGGAATACCACATCATGTAATCCACCATTACCTAGTGCAAACAGTAGAGAGAAGAAAGCTAAGCCAAGTCTGGAGGCGACCAGTC